>OMNM01048529.1:0-41796 GCA_900302745.1 Parablennius parvicornis
CCCCCCCCCCCCACCTCCATAAGAAAGAAGAAAAAAGAAAAAAAGAAAAGGGAGTAAAAGAAGAAAAAAAAGGAAAGGTAAAACGAAATAGAATAGGAATAAAAATAGATAGATTATATAAACCAATAAGCTGCAGTGTACCCTTGGTTTGTAGGCACCACCAAGTTTTATGGCTATTAAAGCACCCATGTAAAGTCATGCATCAGAAAATGACAACTTTTCCACAAATTCAATAAAAGATCACCATGTTTTATGATATTTACTTTGAGACCCCTGTAAACTGTATCTCAAGTACTCCATCTGTAAACAGAACATTACTTCTCTCACCCAGTGAATAAAAGAAGGGGGGGGGGCGTTCATCTTTGCATTTTAGGCGGATTAACCTTCGGGCCAAAAGAGAGGAAAAAGCTACTCCGTTATTCTGAAATGAGGTTAGATTGTGTTTGTCTGTAAGGACCCCAAACACTGCTGTTATGGGGTTAGGGTCGAGTGTCATTTTACACATATAGGAAAACGCTTTAAAGATTTCGCTTCAAAATCCGTTCAGGTGACTGCAGGACTAGAACATATGGCTCATGGCGGCGGGAGATTGTTTACATCTCGGGCATTCATCATCAAAAGTATTATATATTTAGGCCAACTTTGCTTTCGTTAAGTATGTTGAGAACAAACTTTGAATTGTCTTTCCACATCTATGGATCTGATCATCTTAACCACTCCTATTGTTTAAATGCCATCCTATATGCATTTTCCTCTCTTATTTTAAAAGCATTAAATAAAAACTAGAGTTTGACACCATTTTGAATATATGAAAATCTTTTTCAATTCAAGATGATCATAGTAACCGGCACCTGTTTATGAAAATGTCATGAGAAGCTTCAAACTGCACAGGATGATCATTGGCATCAATAATATGTTGAGATGGCAGTACAGTTCTTTACTTTGCAGTACACATGCTCCCTCCTGGATCCCCTGCAGTTAGCCTACAGAGGCAACATGTCCGTAGACGACGCTGTGAACATCAAGACCAGGACCTCATGCCACCTGAACAGCTTCTTCCCCGCTGCAGTCAGACTCTTGATTGCTGTTTTGTGTTTTGCACCACTACACCAAAAGAAATTCCTCATACTGTGTAAATGTCCTTTATTGTATAGTACCAGGCAATTAAAAAAAGAAATAGAAAATACAACTAAGAAACAGAAGACCAGCCTTTTTTTTCACAGGTTAAACAAATTCAATAGTTTATTAAATACAACAGTTTCAAAATGCATCTGACAAAAGTTTTATTAAAAAAAAAAACCAACAATAAATTACATGGTGTAATTCTATTTTTGTTTTTTAAAATAGTTATGAAATTGTATTTTTTTTTTTTTTTTTTTACATACAAAAGCAAGGGTTCACTTATAAGTTGAAAGAAAACAGTGGGAAACAGAATTTTCATGTCCCAAATTGTGCACCAATATTTGTCTAGACGCACACTTACCCCATAAAAGTGACTGAATCTTCTTGGCTTTGTTCCCTGATGCCACAGTTAATGCTTTAATCAGTAGAGTGCAAACTCGCCGTGAGCTGTAAGATTGCAGTAACAATGACAGACTTTTAAGAGGCCAGATGTTCAAGGTTTATAAACTTCTGTCCTCAGGGAAGGTACAACTAAGTTAATGTTAAATTCACTTCTTCTATCTTGTATCCAAGGTTGAAGTATGGGACAGTCTATTCCACATAGAAATTTAACTTGCATCTCTTTTCATTAAAATTGCATGTTCTGTTGCAGACAGGCTTTGAAGAATTAAAGAAAAAAAAAAAAACCACTTGAATTTCTTATATCTGTCTTCTTGTCAACTTTGATCTGATTAACAGGAGCTCAGTCATCAGGTTGACATTCAGCCAAAGAATTATTACAGTTTGTGTTGTTTAGTGCAACATTTTGTGAACATGTTCAGAACCAGATTTTTATAAACTGTCAACTACTTATTTTCTATCATGTCCTCAATCAATTTTGTAATTCTGCATTTTTGCCCTCTGTGTGCTGCTCCTGTCCTTTATAAAGCTGCTGGAACTTGAAATTCCCTGAGGGAGTCATCCCAAAGGTTAAATAAAGTTGAGTCTAAGTGTATAAAAACCACCAGATTGTTATCGCTTTCACATAATAAAGATTCATATAAGCATCGATACTTTCAGCATGCATTATGAAACATTAGTCAGGTGTGGAATTCATTACCTTGAAACAATAAACCTCAATATACATTTCATTAAAAAGCCAAATATGACAAATGTCAGGATGTTGTTTGTCAAACTTTGAGAGCAACCTGTCTCAAAAAAAGCAAGGAGCCTTGTGGTGATGTAAGACTGCTCTAATGTGTGGTCGGTTGCAAGGCAACCACCAGTTCTGCATCAGATCAATTCAATCATCGCTTGCCCTCATGTGGTTGGAAAATGGACACTTATACATATCCAGGCAGGAGGCCTCTAATGGAACATTAAACCGTGCACTATATTCCCCGACTGGGTAGCGAGCAGCCAATTTCTCCAGATCCTGTTGCATTATGTCACTGCATCAGCCAGAGTACTGCTAATGCTGCAGCTGAGACGTGGTCAAATTTAGCACTTAGAGACACAAGGGGGACAGGAGCCTGATGCTTCGGTGTACTGGTGAGCAGAAAAATAAACCTGGGGCTGGCTCAGTGACAGAAACCTTCATGCTGAAATGAATGAAGCTTCTGAAAATTGTAATTTGATAAAAGATTTGAGCAATAAGCTGCTTTCGGCACTGTAAATGAGCAGTTGTGTTCCTATATGAATATGGAACTCAAGGCCCAGACTGTTAGGTGAACATGATGCTGCACACAAGTAACTGCAGCAGCTGAGCGCTTACATAAGTTGTGCGATCCCTTTCAAGTGCTGGCGTACTGCAGCATCAGCAGTTGCAATACTCATTCAAGATGATGGTTGCTCACATGCAAGTCATAAGCGTTCTTAAAATATCCTCATGTCATTTTATCCTGGGCCAGCGTGTTGGTCAATGAGCTGATCTGCTACAGTGGTAGCTCTCCACACACAACAGCTTCTAGAGTAGGAGGGAAGTGGACTCCTTTCTGACTTAGCAGGCTACAAACCTCTCGTAAACCAACGCGAATGGATGAAGGATCACATAGGTGTCTTGCTTTATCAGATGTTTTCAGCAGTTGCAGGAGAAAGGCCGCTCTAGTGAATAGGCCACACAGTGCGCTGTGGAAACAGGGGTCCGTGAGGAGTGCCAGCCAAGAGGGGGTGAACGTCTCAGCTAGACAGAAAATAGATCATTTTCTCTTAGTACACAAGAATTTGGCAATACCACAGTGTATCAAATAGTAAACAAACTCAAAAAGACTTGTTAATGAGGTACCTTGCTGGAGGTTTCTGCAGACTGCAAGATCATCTAGCACCTGTCCAGCATTTCCCTCTGCCCATGAATTCAGGCTCAGAGCCAGAGCTGAGGACTGCGTGTACCTTTCCGCCATCTGCAGCAGGTATGGCAGCACATAGGCAGCCATGACAGAGGGCTCAGCAAAGACATTGGCCTCATCCTGCTCATACAGACCGGAGGATCTGAAAAACAAAAACAAATAAAGGAATGGTGACAGATAAGTATAGCTTACCAGCGGTGGATGTGTTTGAACAGGTATTTCAACTCAGTGAAGTAACCAACCCTGAAGCGGAGGCCTCTTTCAGCACAACACTGAGGTTCAGCTGAGGCACATGACACAGTAACACATCCAGTGTCCCGGGAGCGTCCCAGCATTCCTCCATCAGCAGGTCCAGGAGAAGTGGCAGAGCAAGGTTGGCCTGCATGAGGTGGATGCTCTTTTGGCGGTCACCTCTTCTTGCATGGTGGAGCATAGAGACATAATAGGCTGCTTTCATCCTCGCCTGCTGGTTTTGGTCCTGCAGCAAGTAAAGGCCTGTGTTGATCACCCTAAAGGAGAAAAGAGTTCACATTTTAAATCGTTTCGCTCAGAGAGGTTCCAGTACAGCGTGAACAGTCTTTTTATACCTGGTCACGATGGCAGGCAGAGTGTTTTGTTCTTGCTGGCTGTGATTTATTAGTGGGACACCAGCCACACAAAGAGCTTCAGCACACGCCATCCTGAGCACTTCGGGGGCCTCCGGGACCCGCTGGGATTCTAAGATGCTGCACCAGCGCTGGTACATTGATATTCTAAGACTGATTGGCAAAAGATGAGAAGAAGTCAGAGCTGTGAGAAGAAGTGTGACAGTCGGCTTCTTCGTGATGAGGTAAAAATTACAGTAAAGACCTGAAGTCTGGCGCCTTGGAAAGCAGCAAACTGGCAGCATGCAGAGCCTGGGAGAGGAACTCTGGGCCACCTCTTTGGTCTTCCAGGTCCCTGAGCAATAGATGCAGGCACTCAGGCAGAACTAGCTCTTGCAGTAAGGCAGAGTGAGCTCCAGTCATAACTGCTACCAAAGCTTGTAGGTAGATCCTGCGATACTCAACATTGTGGCTCAACAATGCCTCCTTCAGGTTTGACTGGAGATAGAGCACAGCACACAGTTTTTACTTCATATATCCATAAAAAGTTACACTTTAACTAAACTAGAACACATAGTTGTTGATGAAATGACTAGGGAAACGCAAACTGTATGAAACTTCTCATACTGTCGTGAGATGTGCAATATTTTATCAGTTGTTTTTTTTGTTTTTTAAAAGGGTCAGCTAAAGACTTAAAGGCATACACATAGGAAGGGACAATTGTGCCGAATGGTCTCACAAAAAAGCAACATATCAGACAGTAAATCTCAGTGACCTGCATAAACTTTAGCAAGATAAGAACACACATCCTTTGAGTATAATAGTTTACAGACACACCCTGTCAAATGACAAAGAGGGAAACTGATCTCCAGAGAGATTTCATGGTACTAAGGCTTTCTCCACCCTCAAAATGTTGCTGTCTTTTCAGAAGGTTGCTATATTCTGTTTACAGCTGCAGTTTTGGTGCAGATTATGACTCACCTGCAATTCTTTTTGGATCACACTTTTCAAACCTGCTTCGTTTGAGCTCCAGCCATCCAGCACCCACGTAACCATTGCGAGCCTCAGGTCAGGGCTCGCTGCAGAGAAGTTGTTCCACATTTTAGTGGCACACTTTGAATCTGCACTTACAAAATGGATGGCTTGTTGGTGGAAGGAAGACAACCCAATCTGTGGAGGCAACAAGGAGCATCAGAAAAATAAACCTATCTGTAGAGATTTTTGCATATTTGTGGATATAGGTAATTTATCCCAAATGAAACCTAATTTTGCTAAGCTTTACCTTCTCTTTGATCTATAGAGGCTGATATCTACTAATATTGTGATTGCATAAGTGAAGAAGCACATTTTCAAGTGTGGTTGCCTAAGGTGAAAGTTTGCACTATTGCAATAGTTAATCAATATATCTACTGATACAAGTGATAAACGCTGCAATGCAATCAGCAAAGGTGTATGCAGCCGATTGTGATAGACTGTAACAGACTGTAAACACAAGATGATATAACTTTAGCCAGGCTGTAAAACACTAAAAACTCAGTGTGTGTGTTGTATTGAAAGAGGCGCACTGTACTATAAATGAGAACCACCATTCATTATCTAATGCAGTTGAACTTTTAACTTGGTGAAGGCCACAGAGTTCAGACTATCTACCAGAGCATAGGTGTAATGATTATTCAACAATGTATATGGATAGGAGTTAATAATGAGGTAATTGAATAGCTTTAAATTTAAATCACTGAATCGAAATGCATGTATTTCATCATTAACTCATTCAGTTTTACAATATTAATGGGATAATGGCAGTGGATGTTTCTTTAAAATGTGGTTAAATAACCTTCCCTGCATGACTATAATTGGAATCAACTTGTGGACTACAAGTGGCCCATGTCTGATCTAATGGAACACCAAATACATGTCACAAAGCATTACCAAAGCCACAATGCGAGCATCACAAATATCATGTTGCAGCTGTGCTCAACTCAGTGTTGTGTAAATTTGTTACAATGGAAATTAGACAAAAAGGTTTTTATAGCCACCACATACCATCGAAATCAGACCACGGATTCTAATAACACATGGGCCGCAAACAGCTCTGAATGGCTCAGTGAGGGCAAAAAGACATTATGAATTAAAGTTATTGTACATGATCAGTGCTACAGTATACATCTACTTTACTTTTATTTTGAAAGTGGCTATGGTATTTTCTCAGTATTTAAGGTTGCAATTAATTTCCCACCATTCATCAAATCAAAGTGTTCCTTTGCTGAGTAAAACTTTTGATATAGTTTTGTGTCTACATGTCACACACCTGAAGACCCTGCTGAGGTTTTTGAAGGTCTTGCATGACTATGTCACTGAGCTCTGACAGGAAGCTTTCACAGGACAGCGCTCTCAAAGAGTCCGCCACTCCGAGGTAGACTGCTCTCACGAGGGGGCATCGCTGAGCTTCAGTCACCAGCCACTGTGAGGCCTGGACTCTTCTCTGCACTTCGCTCAGGTCGTCTGAAGGGAAACTGCGAATAGACAAAACACCGCGGGATATCAAAGCCCAGCACTGAATGAATAAACTGGACAGTTTTAAAAGGCAGAAAGCATCTGATGAATGAATAAACAGTTCCTTTCTGTCTCACCTGCCTAAGCTGAGCACTGGGCGCAGCATAGCTTTAATCTGCAGCAGCTGTCCATGGAGGCGGTTGTGACAGCAGTGCTTCTGTGGACTTGGCAGTTCAGTCAAAAGTCTGATGAGGGTGTTCATGTATTCTGAAGGGGGACTCATGGCAACCAGAGCCTTAGAGGCCATCGCTCTCACACTGTAAACAGGGCTGGCAGACAGCTTCAGTAGTGGAGGCAGGAAGTCTGACAAAGTTCTGGCAGTGGGGGAAAAAACAAACAGAAGACATTGAAAACACTTGCATATAGAAGATACTTCATCAAATCTCATATTTGACTGACATGATGGTTCAGTTTGTTAGTTTCAGCTGAATAAAACTACTGGAAACAGCTTGCTTTGTTCAGATGGAACAAAATCCTCCAGCAAGCACCTGTGAAGCTCATGAATATCTTGTATGTTTATGTTGCTCTTACTAATGTTAAAACAAGGTTCCTATGAAGGTTTCAAAAATACAACTTTGTGAGTTTTCTGTTTCCAGTATTTATGCAGTTGTAACTGCCTGGTGCCTCCCTGAGTCTTTACTGTAAAGAGTTTGACGTAGCCAAAAAAACAAAATGCCCACATTTTCAAAATGGCAAATGAAGTGCCTTCATTCATACAATCACGGTTAGAAATCAGTTGATTTTAGTAAAATGATAATGAATGAACTCTAATCACTCTGTTGAGTCCTGGACGCCGGGCTGCAGCTGGGCTAACAGAGTGAGGATGGGGTAGAGTGAAGGTTGGAGGTGTAGCTTGGCCTCGTTGGATGGACACTGGATGTCTTCCGCTGCCCCACTCAGCTCGCCCAGGAGGAAGGGCTGCAGCGCAGGATAGTGGAAGAAGAATGCAGAGGGGGACATGGCGTGCTGGGTAGGACCGGACTCAGCGCTGCTTGACCTCTGACCGAGCATTCGAGAACATAATGTACCTGGAAGGAGATTTTAATGATTGTAGTGTGTGGAGTATTAATACATAAATTAATAATAATTTACAGATAAATACTAAGGCCCTCACATTATAATAAATGACACAAAGTTATAAAAGTGCCTTTGTCTTACTGTAAAGTTGCAGTGCTGCATTCCTCATGGCCCAGCAGGGAGAACTGAGCAAAGTGAGTGACAAGATGGCTACAGAGGGGGCAAACTGAAGAACAGCTACTCCCAAACTGGAGCCACGCACCAGGGCCTGCAGAGTGTGAACTGCACACACCTGTAAGACACAGTACCGCATTTTGATCAGGTCTGACCAAGTAGACACACAGATGCACCTCCCCCTTATTGATACTATGCCTGCTTACCTGAGGGAGGTCTAGTGTTTGATCCCACTTCTCATTTAGAGGAGTTTTGGCTGTTTCCAATAAGGTTTGCATGCTGTAGGCCAACAGTGGTCTTGCTTTACTGACGTCTTCTGCTGACAAAACACAAAGAATCAGCATCGGCAATCCTGCAGCCCGCCGGGTCACCGATGTCGAACGGGGACATTGCACAACCTGCAATCCCTGTAAACAGTCAGAAAAGGAAAAACACTCTATAAGCCATCAATGCCAGTCACTGAATAAAAATGGAAATCCATATCATGCACGATCACTCACTTGTTTCAACATTTGAGCTGGGATATCTCTGACCTCAGGATCACTGCTGCTCAGCAGAGACACACAGAACTTAGTGAAGCCTATGCAGCATCCTTCTACTGCCCCCTGGTGAAGAAAAATGATTCAGAAAACGTCAAGAAAGTTGCTGGAGATAAAGATCCTTCTCACGCGCATTTATAAAACCTACCCAGTGACGACATTTGAGAAGAATATTCTTGAATATTTTTGATGCTCTTATTATATCGTCTTTTGTGAGACGACATTGGCTGTGTTGGTTGGATTCTAATAGAATCTTTTCCACCAGGGAACCTAATAAGATTCCTATTTCCTGATGGGAGAACACAACTATAAAGGCTGAGAAAAGTGCACACATGTGGGTCATTCGGAATAAAAATGTTTGCTGCCATGCTATTCTATGTTCTTCATCAGTGTACTTTCAGGTTAGGCTTCAAAATGTACAAAGTGTGTTTACCTTGAGGGTGACCCAGCAGCAGGTGAGAACAAGACTGTGCTCTTCAGACAACAGGATACATTCGTCTCCGTCCACCTGCCCACCTCCGGACTGTGCAATCAGAGAGCTGATGGCATTCCCCATATCACAAAATGAAGGTGGGGCATCTGAGACACAAAACAGATATTTGGGGGGTGTTGTCCAAAATAAATAATCTTGTGGTATATCTGGAGATTTCTTTCTTACCCTTCTCAGCGGCAGAAGCGTTGTGGTCTCCGTAGAGGACACTGAGCAGCAGCAGAGAGATTTTCTCCAGTAGGCCAACCAGTTCAGTGATCAGACTGTAGTCGAGTGCAGCGTAGTCATCACTGGGTGACTCAAACCAACACTTCTGTAGAGCACTGAGAATGCCTGCAATGTACATCAAAACACTTTGAATGAACTGAAAGCCTCTTTCAGAGGTTCACCAACACATAGGATGAATGATCCTCACCATGTATAGGTGTAGTCCTGGCAGCAAGCATCATGTCTGCCCTGGCTGTGAGATAATGCTTCTCCAGCTCCTTCACCAGGACTCTGATCAAGCTAGAGGCTTTTGGTTCACTTCCGCTTTTGATGGTGATGTTGCTCTTCAAATTATTGTCCTCACGCTGGTCCTGTAATCTACAGGGAGAACAATTAATGCTTCCTTGAAAGTTTAACGTAAAGTTGTTCTGTATCTCAAGAATACAAGGCTTACTTCAGAAAGAGCACCGTCATCATCAGAGCGCCCATTTGAGCCTCCTGCACTCGTGGACTGCAAAGAAACTGATGGCTTTTAACATGCAGCACTTCAACAACGTCATCTGGGAATCTGGGTGGGAAAAATCTCAACAACAACCCTGTTGAGAGGTTGCATATCTGCACAGGAAAATATGTTTAAATTTAAATTTCAAATAATTGGAACAATATGAAAGAAACTGAAGGAAAAATTTAATTATATATGACCTCATTTGTTGGATCTTCCAGACAGCCGATTAGAGCCAGAAGGTTTGTCCTGCTGAAGAAGTCCCACTTTCCTTTATCCCGTGCACATTTAATAAGAGACCCCATATTTGCTACAACAAATATAAGATCAAATTTATTAGAAGCGAAAATAACATTAGATAGGAGAGAAATGAGAAACTATCAGCATTTACTCAAACGGACCCGGAGGCTGTCCTTTCTTTTTGTCAGGACTCCAGGTGTCTGTGCAGGTCTCCAGCACCGCTGACAACAGCAGCAACACAGTCTTCTTCCTCTGATAGTTGTGTCCTTTTGATAGAAAGCTGTATGGAAGCTGACTCAGCCAGTCAACAAACCCTGCATGACACACAAACAATTAGCCCAAGAGAGAACAATAAAAGATACACATTTCCTTAAAATTATAACACAGCATCAGCATTACAAAAGTACATATTGATAAGTCTGTTATCAATTTCCAAACAGCAGTATGTGGAACCATTGGTGGTACTCAGATTCTCTTCAGTGATGTGTAGGAAATTCATAAATGTCAAGTTAGTTTGACAAGATTTAATATTATTGAAATAGTTCAACACTGAATACAAATGCATAAAACATGACATTGAAATACTAAATATCCACTTTCCTCTTTTCAATGTCAATATCAACCTGCTACATATCAAATATGTCATTATTTTGGCTTGTCTATAGTTGATCTTTAAAAGGTGTAGATTAAATGTGTTATTTCAATTGTAGCTCTCATGATCTAAAGCCTGTCCATCCATCCTTGTATTTCCTGTTCAGATAGAGAGATGGTAAATTGCACCTACTAAATGTGTGATGTAGATGTTGGCTCCCTCACCTATTCCCTGCTCCAACACGTCTTCCATCTTTTCCGAGTTGGTGGCATCACCTTTCTTTTGGCCCTTCTGCCCTCTGACATGCCACAAGCAGCCATCTCTGATGCGAACCAGGAACCTCTTCAGTCCAGCTTGAAAGTGCTGGCGAAAAGATGACGACTCGCAGTTCAGGTTCTGAGGAATAAAGGTTTTCATGATTGCCATCTCCTCTGTGCTGGGAGTTTCTTTGGTCTTCGGGCAGCAGCAGAGTAGATTAAGAGCAGCAATGCGGATTTTGTCATCTGCGGATCCCAGAGCTAGCTGGAGGGTTTCAAAAGCTGAGCTATCCTGAGAGGCCCATAGGGAGCAGCCAGTGACAGCTCGATATGAGCTCATAATGCTTGCCCAGGCGTGGAGGTGCCCGGGAGTGAAGTGGTCCAGAGACACCAGCAGATGGTCCACAGCAGATGGAAAAACCTGAAAGGTGATGGGTAATAGCTGTGTTGAGCAGTTGCTCTGCAGGAGAGCCACTTGAGACGTGAAAGCTCTGTGAATAACAGGCTGCCAACGCCGTGCCCAGTGACCAGCCAGTTCGAACTCAATCACAGACTGTTGTGACCCACTGCACAGCTCCTTCCTCTGTTGCTGGATGAGACATTTGTAAAGCTCTGCTCCACACGGTGAGAGGTGATTGGTGGACAAGCACTTAAAGAGGTGATCTGGTAATTCGGAATACTGATCCCATACCTAATCAATAAAAAGGGAGAAAAAAAGTATAGATTAAAATCAGCATGACCAAGATTCACTTATGTTCCAATATTATTCGCGCATTTAAATACTCACAGTGTCAGTACCCAGATATGGCAGCAGGGCACACAGATGATGATATTTGGCTTTAGCTTCCCAAGGTAGGTTCATAATTCGGAGCAGAAGTTTGTAATAAAGAGCTTTCTTTGTGTCAGAAGACTTTTCACAGTCCATTTCATAGAGGTCCAGTAGCAGAAAGAAGGCACTGCGTGCAAACTCCGACACCCCTTCAACCTGTAAGAAACACAATGCCACTGAACAGCTGTATCAGTTTTCTGTTTGAGAATTCTTCTTTAAAATTTTGGGAGGCTTTCAGAGGAATGTTAAACATTTTTGGCCCATGAATTGTGTTATGATTCACAGAGGTATATGTATAAACAGGTGAGGTTGCATCCAGCTCCAAAAGGTAAAGGAAAATGAAAATGACGGGAGGGGAAGAAGCAAAGGCTGCCTTATATCTTAAGCAATGACTCACTGGACTTTCTGCATTGGTCCAGATCATGTGAACAAGCTGTTGCTGCAGACTGCTGTTGTCTGACAGGAGGCGAACATCCGTCCTCTTCCAGATATCAGGCAAAGACTCCTTTACTCTCTTCATCCACAGTGTTAAAGCTGCAACAAAAGACTGTGTAAGCAGGTGCTAATGCTTTTGGATAACAATGAAAAACTCAGAAATTACTCACCTTCAAAGGCAAAGTAGTGACAATCGATCTTCTCCTCACACAATGCAGCCACCACAGGAAACAAACCCTTCAACAGTAAACATGTCTGCAAAGATAAAAGAAAGAATAGGTTTGGGATGGGAAGCATGCGCAGCAGAAGAACACTGTGTTCTTTAAACAGTGTTTGTGTAGATTTACCTCGCTGGCATTGTCTTGTGAGCTGAGCAAGATGGGTGGTAAGGAGCAGGTCAGGAGGCCCCTGCTGACAGCCAGCCTGTCCACCCCATCCTTCCCTGTGGTGTTGCACTGAACTTGGAGAGCACCAACAGTCAGCAGCCAGGGCTCTGAGGAGTGACAGGACTCAGCCCTTCAGTTAGACATCTTAAGTATTCACTATTAAGTGGATGTTTTAAACCTTCACTTTGAGGGATTCAGTACGTCTACGTTTGATGCTGCTTTAACCAACTTATTGTTGCAAGGTGCTGAGTATTAGTGGAATGGGACATCTGGAAGTTGCCTATCACAATGCCAACACGAAGACACAGATCACCCCACCAGCTAACTTGAAATGGATGTTTTTATCTGAGTATGTAGAGAAAACCTACAATGAAAACATTAAAAACCTTACATAGAAAGGCCACAAAACCCAACTCTGACTCAAAGCCATGAGTAGACTGCTCACCACTACACCATAGAATTCCAGTGTTGGATTTGCTCGTGCTAGTTTTGCTGGTAGTCACATACCTGAAAGAGAGACCTGCAGTAAACTCCAGGCAGCAGCTCCTCCAGCTCTGCTGTCTGATGCGGTGTTGATCAGCATGGCAACAGCAACGCCTGCTAAAAGACGAGTGTCTCTGTTGCAGCACTGTATAAGAGGATGCACACACTGATTAATCAGAGCAGACATCTGGATGTAGATGAGCAACTATGAATGATTAAATTAATAAGTAACCTGTCCAAGTAATATGTCCATAAGAGCCTGCAGGATGTTCTGCGCTGTCGCGTTTCTATAGTCCTGTTCCCACACAAGAGGAGCCACTTCTGTGGCCAACAGCTGAAATATCTGTAAACAGATCTGCAGAGAGGACTTTTCTCAGCTTAGTAATAGAGATCACACATTAGTCCGATGATGGAAGCACTGAAACATGGGATTTTGATTGCACCTTGACCGCGATGTAACACAGTGGTCCGTCTCTCAGGGACTCTTGTTGCAATACAACAGGAAACAACTCCGACACTTTATTCAGCATGGACATGTACGACTCTTTCCACACTTCACGGCCAACAATGCTGGCTTCTAGAAACATACAGGCTGATAATATTTGGGGGGAAAAAGAAGAAGAAAAAAAGATTCAAACTAGCATAGCAACATTCATGACATGTTAACTTATCTCATCATCATTAGATGGCACCAACCTCTCTGCAAATCTTGGAGGGTCAAAACCTAAAGGATAGAGTTCAAAGTCATATGCAACGCCTTTCTGAGATTACATGAGGTACACAAGTGAGGTGGATTGTTGTACCTGATCACCCTGGGCCATGGAGTCCAAACAATGAAGAGTTTCTCTAAAAACCAACTGCTGATCCACTCTTGCCAAATATTGTAACATCTGTGACACAGATATTACATGTCAGTGAGTTTCAACTCAATCTGAAGTATAGCTACATGAACAGAGGATGTGTTGAGCTGACCTTGTCTACTTTACGACAGGCTGTGGAGCTGCTGGCCGTCTGCAGCTGCATGGACAGGAGGAGTTTGACAAGAAGCAGGAGGTGGTTCTCCCCTAAACCACGAAGCTGCGCCTCTGAAATCTGTCTCAGCAGCTGGACAGCTTCATCCAAGTGGCGCTCCTTACTTCTTTTCACATTATTCCTGTTCAAGTAAACATAGGTAATTATTACTTTTTACCAAAAGATGGAAAAAGTCCAGAGGGTTTGGACTCAATGACAACTACTGTTCTATCCATCCACTCTTTTTAATAACACTACATCCAGTTCACACAGAGAATATGCAGAGAAAAGTAGAAAGAATTGTCAACAGCAGGCATTAAAATTAATGTTTATATTTGGAATATTTATGATCAAAGCATAAACTACACCAATGACAAAATAATGGAAAGGCAAAGAAGCAAGTTCTCTGTCAGGAAAATAAGCTTATTGGTTAGGAAAATGTAAATTATAAATTAATATAAATATTAATTTAAATTGTGGTGTCATGCAAATGTAGTTACCTCATGAGAAATTGTTCTCCTTCCTTGTGAGTACACGTCCATTGAACATGAACATATAGTTGTGGACTCTTTATTATTATTGATATTATTATATCAGTTCATGGTTTATTTTCATCAACAAGGTTCTGCAACATTCAAATCATTCCGTTTTAACATTACACCAGCTTCTGTGATATCTTATCATGATTTAAGATATATTTTACGACACTGACACATAGAATTCACTTATATAGCCCACAAAGCACTTTGCATCAACAAGAGAGTTAGAAATACTTTATTACATGTCCAAATGATGAATCTACCAATGTTGCTGAACCTGGTTGAAGAAAATAATCCACAGACTGGTGTAATAACAAGTCCACTCATCGTTATTCTGGTACCTTTACATAATGTGAATATTTGTGCCTCTTCTTGTGAAGGGGACGTGTACAGTGTGAGTACAGTCACACTGACCTGGAGGATTCCGACAGTTTGTGGAGGAACAGACAGAGTGACTGTCGGACGTTTTCAGGAGCTTCATCCTGAGAGATCCCGCAATCCTCCAGAGCAGCCAGCAGAGCTTCAAACGACTTCATAGTTAATTCTTAGTCCACAGACACTTTTTAGACACAAGAGAGCATGCTGGCTGACTTGTCACGTGACACATCACTACTTCTTCCGTCAGAGAACCAGTAGTTATCGTGGTGTCGTACCGCGTGCTGCCCCCTGGTGGCTGAAACCTGTACCGACAAATACAAACTATTGACATCATGAATACTAAATGGAAATAATGATATAAAAAACAAAATGAATTCATAAAGAATACAGGTGGATGGGTAGATGAATGAATGACAGAAAAGTCAGTATTCTAGTCATCCATCAACTACACCTGCTTTAACCAATGAGGTAAAGTCACTGACGGTCAGAGACCAATGTATGTAATCTGCGTGCATATCTGAGTAAATCAAAAGAAATGAGGACATGCAAACTCCATACAACAATATTCCTCAAGCAATGACAGAACTTGTAAGTTATTATTAAAATACCGACTTTTTACAGTTTTTCAGATGATAGGTTCTTGTCTCGAAGATAGATTATGTACATTTTGCATGAAAATTTAAATCTTTTATGAACTTTTCTGTTTTGTTGGTTGGAAATATGATTGAATTTCTGTCCATTTTTCTAAAAGAGTATAGATAATATTCTTACTAAACCGTGTGCTTTTACTTGACTGAACTATGCGTTACCCCTTCAGACCTCAAAGGGGCGCTGCTGCTTTGACTCGGTTCTGTGCTTTTAGCAGAAGAAGAAATCCCGTTACTGTGAATGGTTTAGATCTTTGTTGCTATGACATCCGGAAGAGTTTACAAATATGTCGACTTCATAATGTGAGAGAAATCAAATGGCTCGGGCTGAGGATAAAACACTTTCCACAGTCATTACGCTTCAGTTCGTAGGCGTTTTATTCTTCCTGCCGTTCTCTCACACTCAAAATATTGTCGGTATGTACTGGGATAACAGGAAGTCACTGATGCTAAACTGTTCATGATACATGTGGGAATTTACATTTAGTTTACTGTGGTTTGCGTGCTGTAATTAGAATGTTATCGTCCTTTCAACAGTTTTCCAGCCGTCTTTTCTGACCACCACGGGACCAGTGATCAGCGCCTTTTTGCTCGGAAAATCTTCGGATGTTTCACTGAATCTGAGGACAGTTTCTCCGTTCAACACTACAGGTAAACGACAGAAACACACTACACCCTCTGCAGTTGTAGTTGATTCATTTTGTGGTTGGTTGTGGTTCCTGTTCCTTTGCAGGAAGCATCGGATCCCCATCATGTGTACCCCAAATAACGCAGTGGGGGCTCACACGGGAACATCTGGGAAAGGTGATAAATTGAGAGAGATATTTTTATAACAGTGACTCATAAAATGTATGCATTTACTAAAATGAATCCCAGCAGCGGTCATTCAAAATAATGTATTTCATACATGCTCAAGTTTGTTTCATTTGTTTCAGAACACAGTTCGAATACAGTTGAAACTCAATCAAAGTCTGCGTTTGTGTAGTGAGAATGACACAAACTCAGACTGCTGCCCGAAGCCACTGTGTGTCCTTGAAACTCTTCAGTTGTCCGCCTGTGTGAATGGTACACCCCGGGCATCACTGCTGATCCAGTCGAAGATACATGCACGGCTGGTCCCTGCTAATAACGGATTTGGTAATTTAAATGAAGCTTATGTCTAACCATCATTATCTGTCATGGTAGAAGTCAAAACTATTAAATAATTTAAATATATGAATCATCACCTTGATTTCAGATAACAAAACAGTCATTCCAAACCAAGTTTATGAACCTTTGGGCACTTGTCCATGTGACCTGGCATTCAGAGTATGTGATGTTCGCTGCTGCTGTGATAAGGTATTTTTGATTTTGAACTATTATTTCATCAGAGTTCAGTATTTCCTTCATCATCATTCAGCAAGGATTCCCTTGTGTTTTACTGTCAACAGGACTGCTCTGATGAGGATTTGAAGCTATTTGTATCCCAGTGTCTGCCGGGGCCTTTTGGTGGCCAGGTTTCACCTGTCCCAGATTATCAGTGTTCTGTGCAGTCATCTCAAAACTCTCCAGACTGGTTTCCATTTCTATGTGTAGAATCTCCTCCTGAAAACAACCCTTACCTTGGACTGTTTTACCAAGGAGCCACAATGTGAGGAAGAATTTATTATTTTCACATTCTTTCAATGAGACAATTGTATCATGTTTACGATGTTCATCTCGGCCTTTAACATGTCTAGTGTATCCAAACCTGGCCCGTCATTTCAAACACCTGATTTGCCAACTCCAGTGCCTGTCAGTGTTCTCATACAAGGGAGTCCAATTTTCAAGCTCAATGCAGAGTTCTTCACTATTCCCCAGGTAATGTGTGTAAATGTTAATACATCCTCCTATAACTTGCACAAGATGTATTGCCAATAATGTTACTGTGTTTATGTGCGTGTGTATGTGTGTGTGTGTTTGTTTGTTTTGATCCACAGAAGGCTCTTGGACAGTGCGTAAACAATGCCCCTGTTGCTTTTTTGGAAAATTTTGACGTCAAGTGTGTGACTTTGCTTCGCTCTTGTCCAACTGGAGTTCCCTTACAGACGTCACAAACAGATTTGAGCATTACATTGAAGAATGGGGAAGGAGGTATGTTTTCCCTGCTACATATACTGAAGCACTTCTTTAGTATGGTAAATTGTTTTTTAATTACTGCCATCTCTGTTTTTCAACCTTTCAGGTGATGTTGTGGTGGAAGTAATCGATGAAGTAGCCACTGACTTGTCGTCCTTCATATATGAAAGCAATTCTCCCTCCTCTACAGGTACGTTAAACATATTATTATACAACATATTATTGATGAAGCAACTCAAAATGAAAATAAACTTTAACCTTGACTTATTTTCATCTCAAGATCAAAACGTGGTGTGTGAAAATGTCACTTTAGTTCTGGATTATAAATTCTACTGGAAAGAAAATGTTATCACAGGTGTCACACTGACACGCACTGTGGGAAGTATCACCTTCAGTGGGAATGGTAAGTTGTTATGCTTTAAAATAATTTAACAGCGGGAAAGGTTTGTCCATACCTTTCTTGCAGTTTTGCTTAATGATTGCTTTTATTCCCTTTTAACAGCGATGTTAACTACAAGATATGCTGCTGTGTTCCTGAATGGAGAGTTTAATGGTGAGCCCCACTCAGGGAATCCAGGTGAGAATAAACTATAATACTT
Source organism: Parablennius parvicornis (assembly GCA_900302745.1). Lineage (NCBI taxonomy): Eukaryota > Metazoa > Chordata > Actinopteri > Blenniiformes > Blenniidae > Parablennius > Parablennius parvicornis. The sequence goes on from OMNM01048529.1 coordinate 18,006, forward strand.
TCATTTGAGTAGCGTAAGTAGTATTTAAGTATTTCTAGACATTACAGCACTTTCAGTTTATGTGACAAGTGATAACCCCAAAATTTCAAATGACAGGCTATCAGGTGGGAAGGCCTGTTATTGCTGGGATGATTAACACTTTGGACAATAACACTGACTTGTTCGAAAGAGCATCTGTCAGTCTTTGGAAACCAGGTATCACCCATAAAGTCATGCCATTAGTTACTGACTTGCTGTAAATGGCTTTATGGTAAAATATGGTAATCATTACTATGTTCTGTGTTGGCCACCAGTGAACGATGGACTTTGTTCCACTGCGGAGAAGAAACGGATTCTATTTGGGGTAAATTCAACTTCAGGATGTGTGCTACCTGTCAGTCAACAGAATCTGACTCACTGTGCTCTATTAAGGTCAGTAGGCCAGCATGAGCTCACTCTCCAAAGGTGTTGATATAACTGGTATGTATTTGTATTAAATCCAAGCCAAAACAATGTTTTTTTTGTCCTCCAGAGAGACTGTGGTTACGCTTCAAACAGCTTTAATCACAGCTGAGTATGTGGCTAAGATTGGAAACCCTGATTATTTAACTATGACAGACTGGTTGAATATAACATGTAAGTACACAGTTTAAATATGCAGTAATCAATATATATTTTTGTTAGACTGCACTTTTATTTCTAATGAAATATTTAACAAAACGTTTTTCCAGTTGACTCTGTGAACTCAAGCAAAGCCTTTGAGGAGACTTCAGGTTTTTGTGATGGTATTCCAGCTCACCAGCATATCCAAGTTTGGAGTGTTATCACTGGCACAGCAGAGGGAATACCTCAAAGTCAAATTCATGGTGTGCAAGTCAGGTGAGTGTTTGCTGCAAAATCATCATTAATGTGCTAGTAACATTTGATCCGGTGAACCAACTGTTCCTCACTGTGTGTATTGGAATGTGTTTCAAATCAGTGTGAAAACGTGATCTGTTTCTTTACTTTTAGTCACGGCTTGTCCACCTGGGCCCCGGACTGTGGGGGCGGGGATGTCTCTCCATGTAGCGATCCAGTGGAAACTTGGCTGTTTTCCATCACTTCCTCAGTCACTTTTATTGACATTCCAGTCATGACCACACCATCAACAACCAGGTACTTAGTTAAGCAGATCATACAAGGGGACCTGTTAAGCCAGACGAAATACATCCGATGTGCGACCTTGCCCAATGTAACACGGCATTTAACTTAGTATGTTGACGGTTTTCCTGCAGGTTTCAGATCAACTTCACAGAATATGACTGTAACAGGAACGATGTGTGTTGGCCTGAGCTCGCTTTCCCCATCACCAAGTATTACACAGGTGGATACAAGATATAATACAAGAAAAACATTTTCTTTTTTTGTGGAAATAATTGAAATTGCTGAATGTTGAGATAAAATGTTGTGCTCCTGTCAATTCCATATTTTTATTTTCAAATACTATCAACACCATGATTTCTACCAATAGTTTACATTATAGAAGCTCATGTCTGAATGCCATCAATATTCCATACGGGTGTGTTTTGGCACCACCTTTAAAATCAGTATTTTAACATTGTAAACCTTTGTATTGAGAGATGAAAAAAATCTACTTCCATTACCAACATTTGTGATGCATCCATAGCAGAAACACATCAATGAGTAGAGTGACAGATTTTGATAGCAACATTAATGATTCATTGTATCTTTATTCCCCTCAGGTGAACCATATCATCTGGCGCTAGCTAAAGGAATGATTTTAGTTTTCTTTTTCATTACTGCCTCGATCTTGGGAACTCCATGGAGACAAATTCGACAGGCATGGAACAGCGCTGCTTTGTAAATATTTAGAAAATGTAGTAGAAGACACTCTTGAAAGGCTAAACATTGACTGTAAATGTTGCACATGTTTTTGAAATATGTCATTTTAATCCTAATTAATGATTTTGATGATGTAAATAGTTGAGTGCAGAGTTTTGTAATAAAAATATTTGTTGGACAGATTCTATTTTGTCAGGCTTTTTTTCTATCAATGTATTACAAATATCAGTGGCCTCGTTCAAATGTATCACATGTGTGACTTGGTATAGTGTTTTCATCAAACTGACATTTCCACTCATTTCAATGCTTAAAGTTCAAACGAGTAAATACCCTAATATTTCATGAAATATGAAGAATACGGAACACATTTTTTTAGGCATAGATGTGATTTTTTATTATTATTATTATTATAGTATGATTCCTATAAAGATGAAAGATTGCAGGCAATTACTTTATGAAGAACATATGATAATAAGAAGTAACTCCACCAAGGTTGTAGCTCTTAGCCTCAAGAGCTTTCACCATAAATTAGTTCCTCACAAAATTAAGGACCACAAATATTTCTTTTTTATCAATATCTCAGCCGTAGATGATGATAGAAACTAAATTCTCTCACATAAAAAGATCTCAACATCTATGGCTATGGCCAATTCTGAATTAGCAAGAATATCCAGGTGGTTTCAGTTATGTAGATTACCTTTAAATGTACAAGCTTTGCCAAATACAGGGAAGAAGAAGGATGGAATATGAGTTATTTATTATTAAAATCTGTTAATTTACCTGTTTGTTTATTTGCTGGTTCCTTTCCTTGCTTTGTTTTGTGGTTATTTAAGTTGATGAGTATGAGATCAAAACAGACTGACTGAAGAGAGAAGAGGATTTAATAAGCTTGTGCTTCTTCCAACTCATTTTTGAACAAGTTAAAATTGTCTTTTTTATATGGTATTTAAATGTGGCACTCATGCATGTGTATTTGCTTTGGGATTTTGGTTGAGAACTTAAAGCTCTTTTCACAAAATGTGCAGGTCAGCACTAAAATATCAGTTTTTCTGATCTCAAGTTTGCCTGTTTTTGCACCAACTCCAAATCATCAGTATTTACTATACTGTGACTACTTTTTTGTTGTTGAAAAAACTGGTTATTTCCTCAAAGTTAAAAAGTTTGTATTTCTGTCTGATGTCTGCTTGTTTGGACAACTACTCATTTTTCCATGTGTGAAAATGAATGCTTATATTGCGATATAAATGCCTCAATAATGCTGGAGCTCTTTATCAGGACCACAGTTGGAATTATTGTCCATGTTTGGTTGTAGGTGACTATGTATATGTGTCCCTGGCCTTATTGATGAGGCACGCTACAGAGGTTAAGATGCTGCTCTAATGACATGAGGTTTTGGTCCCATTGGACTGCATCACTGCCTCCCATCAAGGAGGAAAGGCTGGAATTCGCTTGTCTACAGGATGGGTGGGATGGACTGCAATCTCATGTTAGATATGGAAGATTACAGCCAAACACAGTCATTTCAGAAAATCTGATAATTATAATTAAATCAGCTAGGGTTGTATATTTACATTTAAGGAGCTTTTTCACCTTAACTGACCTCTTGACAGAATGACAAAAAAATAAAAATAAATCAGATGTATACAGATAATAACATGTTTGGCGCTGATATTAAAAAAAATAAAATAATAAGTACTATCACGCACCTTGGAGTCCTTCAATAGCCATGAATTGAACTTTATTTTACAACACGAAGTTAGGTTAGTAGATGAAATATAGCTATTGGTGATATATATTGGCTGGGATTCTACCCGGTAGCAGAACGCATATAAGTGGTAAGCTGATCTCATGGAGCGCATGCTCAGACGGACGCCACTGATTGGTCAGTTCCACCTCCGCCACAGTGGAACTTGGTTGTGTTCAACACAGTCCGAAGTAAAGTGACGTGGATCGCCTCAGACGCAGGGGAGGTCTAAAACTTCATCAACTATGAAGGATGTTTCTCCCACGCCTTGGAGGTGAACCACGACGGCGACCGTAACCTCACCTGTTGTACTTTTCCAGAGTATTCTTTAAAGAAGAAAGCAGGAATTTACTGGACGGGGATAACACAAGCGGCTAGCCAATTAGCAAGCTAACAGGAAACACCTCGGCTGAGTAAAGTCAGCGGAATGCTCGTCAAATATTCATTTTATCACCTGAGCCGAAACATGAAAAGGACCGGGGAGGATCTAATACTAAGTCATTGATAAATAACGTAGAGAAATCGCTCCAGTTAGATAGTTGTGGCCCGTCGGCGGAGGAGCCAGCTGTCAAGATGTGCTCTTTGCTCCGAGGTGAGGAGATGTGTCTGGCCCAACTCTTCCTGCAGTCCGGATCCGCATACGACTGCATCAACGAGCTGGGAGAGCTGGGACTGGTGGAGTTCAGAGACGTGAGTCTCCAAATAAACACGATTCAAACATCAGGGAGACAGCGATGTTTCTCTCTGAAACTTGTTGCTGAGTTATCAAATGGAGACTTGACTCTGGTAGTCTGCAGCAGTGTGTTTGTTTAAGGATTTGGACTTATGTAACACATGAGACTGAAACTTATCTCATATCCAACCACATGTGGAAAGGAAATCTTCCTACAGATCAAACTTGAAGTAAAATGCTACTGTAAAGAGGGCTTGTACTTTCCACACGTAGTTCTTCAGATGTCGATGTGCTTTGCAGTGGCTTGTGTAAAGTGTGATGATAACTCTGCTTACATTCATTTTACTCTCACACCCTTTTCAGCTCAATCCAACTGTTAATTCTTTTCAACGAAAGCACGTCAACGAGATCAAAAAATGTGAAGAGATGGAGAGGATCCTTGGTAAGGGCATGCTTATCTGTGATTTACATTTTACCTTTAGAGCTATTCCACATGCAGCTGCTTAAAAGTCATACTTTAGATTGGTGCTGAGAACATTTTCCTCATTGATTTATGATAAAACTTTGGTAGTAATGAATACTTAAAAAGATAAAAGAGCTTCTCTGAAATGGCAAGCCAGTTGGTGACCTTTCAGTCATGAGAAGCGTCAGCTGGTTGTTGATTTATTTGAAGGGAAATGCAGATCTCTGCTAATTCAACACAGTGTTATTAGATTAAAAAAGAGGAAAACGCTATGATACTTTGAACCACACTAGATTGGAGGCAAAGGCAGGTCCGGTTATCTGACAGTAGTGATACTCAAGACATGTTTTTGTTTGCTTTGAACAGGATACCTGCTGAGGGAAATCAAGAAAGCAGATATTTCACTGCCAGAAAGAGATGTGAACCCAGCGGCCCCGTTACCAAAGCACATTATGACTATCATGGTTAGGTCGCCTTGTTTGATTATCAGTCCTTCTTGTCTTGTGCATACTGTTGTTGAATGTATGCTGTTTTGTTTACAGGAGCAGCTGCAGAGGTTAGAGGTGGAATTAGGTGAAGTGACCAGGAATAAAGAGAAGCTGCAGAAGAATCTGCTGGAGCTGACGGAGTACACACACATGCTGCGCATCACTCGCAGCTTTGTGCAGAGAACCACTGAGGTTGGCGAGAGATTTTGTATTATAGCTGAAGTCTCTGTACTTGCATGTTTATGTATGCATTAGTTTTTCTTTTCTGTTTTGAGATAGTGTCTCAATCACAGCTTGTATTTTGTGTTGACTCTTAGCGCGAGCCTTTACAAGTGCAGTATGAGGAGTTCCCCTTCCTAGAAAAAGACACAATGATGGACTACAGCAGCATGCAGAGGCTGGGAGCCAAACTCGGGTCAGTCTTGAGATTTTACACTAGACATTACACCATAAAGTAAACAGTAGGTTTTTTGTGATATTTTAAAATAAGTGTTGGTTGCACAGTATGTGCAGCTAAATAAAAAAAGGTTCATTTCAACCAAATGAAATGTTTGTCTCTTGAAAGTTTTTCTGTGTACTTTCTGTCAATTCTTTTCACACACTGACACACTTCATTAATACTGCTAACAGCTAAGTCATTCACATTTGGTGACGACTGATGTGCAGCTGTGACTCAATAAAAAGTCTGCTCAGATTAGATTCTTTTTGCAAACATAATTCCATTGTGAACTGCAGACACTTGGCTGAAGGACAGGACTGATTGGCTGTTGATGTGCAGCTATGATCAAGAGGGCTTAAAGTAATGTTGGCAAAGCAAAGTGACCAAATCGAGTCAATTCACATCTAGAGCTGAAAATGGTACATCTCATTTAATGCTGTGAGCTGTAGGTGTGTTGTTTATTTTGAAACACTGTTTATAGTTGAAGAGAATCCTATAATAATTTTGTGCTTTTAATTTCACTTGGATCAGAAAACCTCTTAAAGATAATGCTTCTCAAATTAATTCTGTAATGAACACAATCAATATTCAATGTTTGAATAATTGTTTTCAGGGCTGTGTGTGATATTTATAATAATGGCATATTGGTGATTTTGAACATAAAGGTATGTGTCTCGTATGTCAATGTTCCTGTCACTATTTTATAGCTTCACCTCAGGACTTATCCAGCGGGTGAAGATTGAGGCTTTTGAGCGGATGCTTTGGCGAGTTTGTAAAGGCTACACCATCCTCAGCTACGCTGAAGTCGAGGACTATCTGGATGATCCTGACACTGTATGTTATGCCATTTAATTTTAAGGAAAACTTTCCAAGCTGCGTTGGTTTATTACTCAAAATATAATGTAACTGTGATGACCCAAACATAATTTTCCTTTACCTTAATGTGCCTGATTTGCAGGGTGAGCCAACCAAAAGCGTTGTGTTCCTGATCTCCTACTGGGGAGACCAGATTGGCCAGAAAGTGAAGAAGATCTGTGACTGGTAATTACTGCACACTGTACATTTACAGGCTGTTCTCGGTTGCTGCCAGGTTTTTGTGTAGTTTTCCCAGTTTTGCTTTGTATGCAGTGACATATCTTTGACATGCTGTTTTGCTCAACAGCTACCACTGTCACCTGTATCCTTATCCCAGCAGCAATGAGGAGAGGACTGACGTTGTAGAGGGCTTAAGGACTCGTATTCAGGACCTCCACACAGTACGTGTCACATTTTATCACTGCTGCTGGTCATGCAGATGGTTTATTTTTGACATAAAAGAATGTGGTCTTTCTAAACCTTTGGAGGTTTTTTTTTTAGCATTGTAGAAATTCCTTGACAATAGAATTAGGATTCCTCCTTGAAACAGGTCTTTTTTTGCCCATTGTAGTTGTATGCAAAACAGTGTGATGATATGGTTATGCCATCATTAAACACCATGTCACTTGGAAATGGTTTGACAAGATTGATGGGAATACTCCCATAGATTTCGCAATTGGAAGAAGAAAATTTGTACATTTGTTGAGTAACGAATAGAGACTGTAAGCTGTGCGACAGCAATACAATATGTTGACCATAATAGTTTTTTAGAGTTCATCAGGTCTTCTATGTTGGCCGGCTGCTTTGTGTGCTGAGGCTGCTCCTTGTGGTCCAAGGTGGCTGGGCTGCAATTTTTACTTCGCCTTGCTACGCTGCCACCTCTTGGCATGCCGATCTTGTTCAGCCCACTTCTGCTCCTCGCCCAGCCAAAGAGCCTCGATTCGCCAAGGGTCCTCTGCCAGCTGCTGTTCTTAGGCCCGCTGAAACTTCAAGGCTCGACAGATCCCTTTGGCCCGACGGAGCTCTTTGGCCAGCCGAATATCTTCGGCCTGATGGGTCTCTTTGGTCTCACGGAGCTCCTCGGCCTGCCACTACTGCTCCATCTCCTGAGTCCAGCTTCCGATGAACTACTGCTGCAGTTTGAAGTACAAAATTCCAAGATAATAAGGATGCGGCCATAAAAATGAGCAACATAGAACCAGGAAGGGAGGCACAGAGATTTAGGCAAACACGCACACCAACAAATAAACAAGCCCAAAATGCAGGCTTAAGCAGAAACGAGGAGCCCAGTGAGGTTTGGTCTGATAGAGAGGACAGCAATGGAGGATAAGACAGAAAGAAACAGGCAGATGATGGACCATGATTGTGAAAGAAAATAAAGGAAGAAGATTGGAAAGGTTTATGACAATGCAGAGAAAGGTCAGAGAAAAGGAGGGTAAATATATCAAGAAATTGATAGAAGATGGCGCAAAAAAAGACTGAGAAAGAGAGGAATGCCTGTAAACATCCACAGAAGGTCACGGGGAGGAAGGCTTCACAACGCTCTTCTTCAAAATCAAGGAAAGCTTCTATTTTGGGCTTCTTCTGTTTCATTTTTAAAAAATATTTAATTAGCACCGCAGATTTTGGCTTAAATTTTATTCATCAAAACATGGCACTTTACTTTATAGACACAATTCCAGTATTAATATTTTTGAACTAAAGTCTCGGGCCACATTTCCATGCTTATTTTCAGGAGGGCACCAAATGAATGTCATGTATTTTGTTCAGCCCAATCAAAGGATCTAATTCTAGATTCCGTAGAAGGAGTACACTTATACAGAATGTTCATATGCAACCTACTGTAAAAGATATTGCAGATAGCACTGTTGCAGCAAGAGTTCATAATTCCCCATCATATATTTAAGGGGGTATGAAATGTTCATTTAAGCATTCATGATACTGGTCTAGATTCTGCCTAGACCCAACATACTCGACATAATTTGTATTTCCAGGTAATTATTGAAATTTTAAATGGGACTTACCTGTGGAATATTGGATCCTGGAACCTGTTGGGTCCAGTACAGAGCTGGCTGGTACTGAGTGAGTGGGTTGGTACAGAGCTGGCCATGGTGCACAGTGCTGAGTGTACGAAGCCGGCTGGTACAGAGCACACACCTTCTCACTCACTCACTTGCCCACACAAACAGGCACATGTACACACACAGTTTCTTTTAGTTTCTTGGGAGGGAAGTGCTTCCCACCTCACTGCAGGCCACTGCAAGATCCCATCCTTTAAAAGTGAGGGGTATTGTTGTAGAAATTTCTTTGTTTAGTGAGTGATGTTCAGACAACAGAATCAGGATTCTTCCTTCAAACGGGTCTTTTAATGGTCAAAGAACAGAGATAAAATGTGAATGGCTGATATATTTTCTGAAAGATTAACCTGGCGGTTCTTGCGAGCCTTTGTGGTGTGATTTGTGTCAAAGGCAGTGCACGGTGAATCATTCAAGTAGCTCCAACCTGCTGTGACTGTAAACTAGAATTGCTCCCACCCTCTGTAGCACATGATCAACATGAGGCTTCTGCTAAACCGAACTGGCTCCTTTCTTTTTGTGCATACCCACCCACCTCTCGTCTTGCTTCATCTCTCATTTAAACACACAACATAAAACTTATTTATTTTCAATGTTTGAGCTGTGTTTGACATTCACGACTGTTGTAAAAATTGTCTGAGCCTTCTGGGATTGTAAACCCATCATACATATGTCATTTGTTTACATTAGCAAACATGGTGGTTTTCCTATCCAGGTACTTCATAGGACAGAAGACTACCTGAGGCAAGTCCTGATGAAGGCCTCAGAGTCTGTCTACACCTGGGTCATCCAGGTCAAGAAAATGAAGGCCATCTACTACATTCTGAACTTGTGTAGTTTTGATGTGACCAATAAGTGTCTGATCGCTGAGGTGTGGTGTCCCGTCAATGACATCCCAGCTCTGCGGAGAGCTCTGGAAGATGGATCGGTGAGAAAACCCCTACGAGAGTTCTGTTTTTGACTTTTCTGTTTGTTTGACCTTTTTATTGAACTTATGTGTGAGACATTGTGTTTGTTCTGACCTTATATTGATAAAGAGAATTACATTTTGTTTCACTTATATATTCAGTTTGCTATATATTCAGTTTATACTTTAAAGAGGGAACCATGTAGATTTGGGTTGTAGAAAATCCTGAAATAGTTTGTATTACCCTAGTTGACTGCAGTAATTGCATTAGGTCAAATCAATTAACTGCAATGCAACGATCTGCTCAATTCCAACTCTAATTGTTTCTCATGTGCCACCATCTTTTTGCCATCCTTATCTGACTTTGACCACATTATGATAAAATGACCTGCTTAAACCAATAAGCTATTTCATTCTGATATTCCAGAGAAAAAGTGGAGCAACGGTTCCTTCCTTTGTCAATCGGATCCCCACTGCTGACACTCCGCCCACCCTGATTCGGACCAACAAATTCACCTCTGGCTTTCAGAACATTGTGGATGCTTATGGAGTGGGGACTTACGGAGAGGTTAACCCTGGTAAGCTGAACTGAAATTGAGTCTTTCATTAGGATTCTTCATTTGATAATAACATGTAGCCAGTTTTATCCTCAACCAAGATGAGTTTTTCAGACTAAAGATTATTCACACCTTTGTTTACACACACTGTTGTTTAAGTTCAAATAGCTATTTGTGGTTTAGTCTTTCTGTACTAACTGCATAGAGCAGTGCTGCAAAACTAAGTTTATTGGCCACATACACCTCAATTTCCTCTTAAGTCTGGATCTTTAGATCTGGAAAAATGCAGAACTTAGAGATACAGATAACTCCAAGATTATTTTCTCCTTAATCTTAGTGAAAACACCACAAACATCAGCTAGAACAATTCACATTCAGTGCACGTTTTATAAAATCTTTAGGCCACTCTAAAGTTCTTTGGAAAATTAAAAAAAAAAGCTATATAAAATGAGACTAAGGTGGGAAAAAGTCAATTGATTGTAACAATATAGGCTTTAGTCTTTAACATATTGAACTTTATTGCTGTGTCACCGATCTCTTAGATATAAACATTATTGTCATCAGCTGTTACTGGTCATGTCCTCCTTTCTTACTGAAACATTGATTTTGAATTGTCTTTTGGGTTGATTTTGGCCCGTGGTCTGCTTGTGTGACCTGTTTATTTACTGGCTATTATCAGATCCTACAGTGGTTGTTACAGTATGTATTTTTCACATTGACAAGTTCTGATTTGTGTCTCTCTTTTAGCGCCATTCACAATCATAACGTTCCCATTCTTATTTGCTGTGATGTTCGGAGACCTGGGTCATGGAATTATCATGACCATGTTTGCTTTTTGGATGGTTTTGTATGAGAACAATCGGAAACTGAAGAAAACCAGGAATGAGGTGTGTGAGCACTCCAAATGTTTCAGCACATTATGAAGGTTGTTTTTTTTTTTTTTTTTTTTTTTTTTTTGTCTTGCCTGGTTTTTAACCTCATTTTGCAAAGTTTAACTTAATGGTTTGATTTTTGCTTGCAGATCTGGAACACATTCTTTGAGGGACGTTATATCATTTTAATGATGGGCCTGTTCTCCGTCTATACTGGTCTGATATACAATGACTGTTTCTCAAAATCTCTCAACATCTTTGGCTCTGGATGGAATGTGAGCGCTATGTTTAATACCGAGTGGAAGTGAGTAGCAATCAACAAGTAGGGCTTTACTGTAAATATGATAATAATGTAGGCAAGTTGCAGAAAAGTCCATTGAATAATCTGTCGCCTCAAGATGAAACCACAAGGTAAAGCTTGAGGATTTGTTCAGGTGATGAGAGTTTACTTTGTGCCCAACAGGATGGAAGATGTCTACGGGAACAGTTTACTAACTCTGGATCCGAATGTTACAGGCGTTTTCAAAGGACCTTACCCACTGGGAATTGACCCGGTGAGTAGACAATGCAAATGACCAGTAATCCTGTGTTTCATGAATTTCATTTGCATTTAAAATGTATGGAAATGATAGGCCATTGAGATACGACATCTCGCTTCCAAAGGGGTTTACATAACAAAACATCATAAGACATGTAAACAGCCAAAACAACACTGTACATACACACATCTTGCTCACCCAATCACAGTCCCCCAATTCTACAAAAAAAACAAACTACCAGTTTAATGTAGTAAAAACAGACGACACAACGTTGAAGAGTCGTCACAGTCGGAAACCAGAACATGCATGCTAAAGTCTGAGGCATGCTTCTGGGAAATTCCAAAGGTCAGTGTCTGCAGTCAAATTGTCGATTAGAATCTTAAAGCACAAAACTGTAGGTTCTCAGAAGAAATATTAAGAATTATTTTTATTTTTTTGTCTTTTAAATGTTTTCTTTTTTAAATATCAAATTGCAAGCATTCAGATAATATATGCAAGTCCAGGTGGAAAAAGGTTGTATTTTGTTTCAAAAATGGCATGTGACCAACTTGTTATGAGTATAAACAAAAGATATTGCTTTGTTTGGCCCCTTGTAGTTAGGTTTGATATGGGTGCTCATCCACATGTAAACTAGTTTTGCACAATGTTGTGACTTTCAAATGATGCACCCGTGACGACTTCTGCTGCCGAGAAAAATTGTGAGAATTCTGAAGAAAAAGCGAGCCCCTGTGCATGTTGCCAAGTTGAGGAATCACATAATTGAAATTTCATGGAAAGGCTAACAGCCATACTATTCCTGAGCAGAGTTGGCACTGATGTCTGATCAGTGACAGTTGCGTGATTGTTCCCTTTAGTAAATGGCAGAAATGCCTGCAGTCCTTTGAGAACTACGCCCACCTTCATCCTATATCCCTTCTTTTGCGCCATCGTAATAACCATATAATAATAGAATTTAAGTTAGAGAGCTCCGGCTTTTACTCTCACACATTTGCTCTTAAACTCCCAAGAAAGGAAACTGACAGAGTCAACCATACAATTCATTAAAAGAAAAGCAATATTTTAAACTGAGGTCAGTGCACGGCAGACTGACAATGACATGGAGTAATCCCCTTCTTAAGTTTATAGAGTTCTAATTATGGTTCTAGAAAACAGCTGATGAAAGGGAATTGATGTAATCCGATTACATCAACATGCAGTGTGGGTGGCTCATGTCTGGAGTCGATACGGTAAATTCCATTAGACAATTGTTTGTATCGGTGAGACAGGGACATGCATTGTCTAAGTAAAGGTGAGTATCTGGAAATGAGGTTATTGACAACTCGATTAACATGATTCATAATGGGTACTAACCAATTCAGTAATAATTGGATTTCCTTTACAGACAGTTGTGCCTTCCTAACATGGCTGAAGGAATGAAGAAAAAAAGACACACTAAGTCTTTCTGAGATTTCTTAATGATTGTTGTACATTGCAATTTACTAATCAAATTTTTTTGTCTTTTTCTTGTAGATTTGGAACTTGGCTTCCAACCGTCTTACATTTCTGAACTCCTATAAAATGAAGATGTCTGTGATATTGGGAGTCATACATATGAGCTTTGGAGTCATTCTCAGCACTTACAATCACATGTAAGTATTGATGTCTTTGCCTTGTTTCTTTGGAAATCCAGTATTAACATTTGTTTTATTCACCTAATTTCAATTTTTCCTCCGAAAACAGTCACTTCAGGAAGAAATACAACCTGTACTTGGTGTTCCTCCCCGAGCTCCTCTTCCTGCTCTGTTTGTTTGGTTACCTGGTGTTCATGATTTTCTACAAGTGGATGTTCTTCTCCGCAAAGACGGCCACACAAGCTCCCAGCATCCTCATCCACTTCATAAACATGTTCCTAATGCAGGGCGAGTCTGTGCAGCCTCTCTTCCCCGGACAGGTGAGAGGCTTCATTCACACTACTGCAGATTGTGTTTCCACAGAACAAAATTAATCTAATGTTGGTAAGAATTAATAAGTCGCTACAGCATAGTGGTAGTTTTTTGTTTGTTTGTTTTCCCCTCCTAGACTGGACTGCAGGTGTTTCTGGTGATCATTGCTGTTCTCTCAGTGCCTGTTTTACTGCTGGGGAAACCGCTCTACCTTTATTGGCTTCAAAGTGGAAGCCACCGTTTAGGAATGTACAGGGTGAGTGTTTGAGACGCCCGCTCCTCGGGGACATAGTCAAATCATCTTAAGGCCTGCATTACCTGTGGACATATGCAAAATGCTTGTTGTTTTCAGGGATACGAGCGCGTTCGTAGAAACAGTGAAGAGGAGGTCTACCTGATGCGAGCCCATGATATGGAGGAGGGCAGCAGTCACAGCGACCTCTCCACCAGCGGAGAGCACCACACAGAGGAGGTCGGCGCAGCAAACACTCGTGCTCTGACGTTTTGTTCTTCACACATTCCTGAAAAAAATCTTTTTTTTTTGTTGTTGTTGCAATAGTTCAACACTGCAGATGAGTTCCTTCATCAGGCCATCCACACTATAGAGTATTGCTTGGGTTGCATCTCGAACACAGCCTCCTACCTCAGGCTCTGGGCCCTGAGTCTTGCACATGCCCGTGAGTATGATGCTTTGTAAAAAGATACGGATCCTTTATTATTTGTCTATTTGTTCATTGTTGCAATCACAAATGCACAAACTGAGTTATTGTATGAACTCACTTTGTCTGAACTGCATGAATAAGACTCTACCATAATTCTTTCTTTCAAAACGTAACCATAAACTTTTGGTCATGTGATTTGTTATTTTACTGAGATTTAATGGTTGCTGTTGTTTTCTTTAGTCACAAATATATGTATTTGTTAAATACCTGGCATTATTGCACTCACAGCACACATTTTTGCTATATTTGTGTGATTTATTGAAGAGTGCGACCCTATGTGTGTGGTGGTGGAATATAGGTGCAGGCAAGATGAGTGTGAATGAATTCCTACCCGATTTTGTGAATGCAGTTTACCTAAAGAAATGGATTACTTCACATTTTGGCCTTTACATTCCTTATTTTCCAAGCTTTAAAAGATTTACATTTCAGAGTTTGTAATGTCAAACTACTTGCATGTTCCACTTTCTTACTTTTCTCTTATTGTTCTTTACCATAACAGAGTTGTCTGAGGTGCTCTGGGGCATGGTTATGCGGGTAGGACTGCGAATGGACACCAGTCTCGGGGTTTTTTTCCTGGTGCCAGTATTTGGTTTGTTTGCCATTCTCACTGTAGCAATCCTCCTGGTCATGGAAGGTCTGTCTGCATTTCTTCATGCTCTCCGGCTGCACTGGTAAGAATAATCACCAACCCAAATTCTTTTGAATGCCATTGTGCCTGGGAGGTTTTTGGTCCTTTTTTTTTCTTTCTATTCGTTGCAATTCATTCTTAACAGCTGTTTGTTTTTTTTCTCCCTCAGGGTGGAGTTTCAGAACAAATTCTACAGTGGGACTGGAATCAAGTTCTGCCCGTTTGCCTTCTCTCTCCTGCCCTCCAGCTTTGAGCAGGATGGTTTGCTGTGACACGACGACCCGGCAATTCTGTTAATTGAAGAGCGGAGCCAAAACCAGCCAGCAGGCCTCTGTGCTTATAAAGATGTAATGCAGAGATATCACAAAGTGATTCTTATATTTATGTTAGACTTTTAGCAGTCTGTCGAGCAAAGTCGTAGTGTGATGAGTTTTGTAAACATTGCACTCAAACACTCCTTATTTCCAGACGGTTTTAGGAGCTCAAAGACTGCGCCGCATAGAGATTCCAATCAAATTCCACAAGTAAATAGAAAGAGCATCTTGTAAAGTGGTCAGCCTGGCTCACTACACAATGATTTAAAATTAAAATGTGGCACTCATCTTACTCTTGAGGTGTATCCAACCATCAAACTCCTGTCAGGCTCTACATGGTTATGAATACTATTTGTATGGAGCCATACTTCAACATTTTAGGAGATCATTTCATCGAGAGATTAGAGTAAGTAGATGATACTAGGCTACACAAAAAAACCCTTACTGTAATAATTTGTGACATTCTTATTGAAGTTAAAGAACATCCAATTTATTTATTAAATTGTCTCTTATTTGCTTCCTGTTAGTTGGCACCAATGTTGGCATGAATGATGCTGTCCTTTTGACTTCATTAACTACTTTCAGTTTTGCATATCTGTTTTTTATACACTGGGTAGTGAGCCAGCTTTTGGTTCAGTAGTTGTTGCACTGACTGCCTTACAGACATTCAACAGCGAGACAGCATATTGTATCATTCGGCTGGTTTCCTAGTACAGATGAAAGACACTAACTCACAACAAATAACTTTTGACCTTTTTGAATATTGAAAAGAATCTGGGCACGTGTGACTTGAGATGTATATACTTTTGCAGAATTATTTTTCTAATTTATTTTTAAAGTGCATCAGAATCACAGATGAATGTCGGCCTGGTATGATTTATTTTCTTTCTTCTTTTTTTTTTCCTTCATGCATTCACAGTGTTGCCTTTGCACCTGCAATGCATTGTGTAATTTAACATTCCATCAGCAAAAAACTTAAACCATTCATTTGTTGTTGCTCTGTACTAAAGAGATCTCATATCCATAAGTTCATTTGTGACACCAGACACTAGAATTTACTTCCTGTTTTTGTAGTTTCTTTGTTCTGGGTTAGGCCTGAAAGGAATTGGGTTTAGGACTTTCTCCAAGGTGATGAGACTTAATTATCACAACTGCTGCCTTATAGTATTGTCTGCATTATTTCATCGGCAGTTGAGTTTTCTACAGAAAGGTACTGCCAGTCAGAACATTTGGATCAACATGATGTGAAATCTTCCTACAGCAGGTCGTGCTTAGTTAATATCAGTTACTTCAAAACTAAACATTTTAATTCCTAGTTGAAGGGTTATTGTAATTTCTTTTCTGGTTTTGCCATAGATTTGTTATGGAAAATCACTTTTTTTTTTTTTTACTTTGACAAACACTCCAAGCTTTAATCCTTTTAAGAAAATTGTCGATTCAACTTTAATGTCAATAAATTGTATTCATTTGAGTTGTTTTGAAAAGTGTCATCTATTGCTGATTGTACCTGGGTTTAGCTGGGCTTCAAGGAAGTCAATTGTAATATTTGATTTTTAGCTATATCAGTGATTTCTATTTCTATATCTCTGAGAAATGTGTGAGGATTTTATGGACAGATTGGTTAAATAAATTACTCTACATTTTGTATGCAGCAAAACTTTTTGATAGTGCGCTTGGTGTCTTTTATTTTTTGCTTTTAAAATGTTTTTTCCCCCCCTAACTTTATTGGTGATAAACATCCGCAATTGGCCCACTGATTCTGTTTTTCTATTGGAAAATGAAAGATTGTATAATTATCACAGTAACATTAGTTACTCCTGTACAACCCCAGTACCACTACACGTTGTAGATAAGAATGGGGTAGTTCTTGGAACAGTATACAAGACAATCAAATATCATTGCAGGATTACAGACCAAAGTGTCTCATTAACAGTTCTATCATAATAAAGTGTACAAACTGACCTTGGCTTTTGCAGATCAGATTTAATTGCACATTACTGAACCAGACTTGGAACAAGATGTGGACATCTTGCTCGCTAATCCAAAGGTGGTTGAGAGGTTGGAACAGTATGTAATTGCCAGACTCGGATTACATTTCTTATTGAAGAACAACAACAAAAAAATCATTCCTATTGTGAATTCAACCTGGGCAAGATTAGAAGTATTGTTTAAAAACAATAGATATCTCTCTAAATAAATATAAAATAACTATCAGGTCGAGGACACAGCATGCAGAGTTTGTTATATTGCTGAAGCATGATAAATAAAAAAAACCTATCATGATTAAGTGAAATGGTCGGGTGGAGGAAAACCTAAAAACTAGGTGAAAGACTGACAGAAATTTAATTTTTGCTTGTACTCATTTGTACTCACTCATTATACTTGATGGCTCAGTGTTCTGCAGTTATACTGCAGTGAGAGATACAAAACCTATATGATATTGTGTGACGGTATGGACCTAATCAACCTAAGTCATGTATGCATTTAGTACATACAGTACTGTCATAGAGTGTGGTGAAGTGCAAGCCAGTTTTACACATTTTGTTAATCATGCAAACAGGTTTGTTTGTTTTGTTTTTTTAATCATTGTTTCACCTGAGTACTTAGACTTCATTGGAGGCGTTCTTTTCTGCACCTTTCTACCGTTCCACTTCTTGAGACACAAAGATGTTGATTACACGAGCCCTCTAAAGGGAGCACAGATAATATATGTTGGTCAGTCATCGTCGCAGCTTATGTGGTTTTGCTTGCAAAGAGAAGAACTTTTCTGTAATCACTGACACTCACAGTTTCACTTTGTAAAATATTAGGCGACAGATGAGATTGAAAACATGCCACTGGTAAATTCCCCTTAATGTAATATGTCTTCAGAGATGGGATACTACACTCATACAGTTAAAGAGGTCTGGACCTTCAGCCACAGACAGTTCTGACTTGACATGTTTGATGTTTACTTTACTGGTGTTGCAACTATGCTGTTATTTGATTTTTTTTCTCTCTCTCTCCATTGGCCTTTAAACATTCAGGTTAATCAGGTGGAAACATCAGTAGGGATGAGTACATCAGCCACGTTGCTCAGGACATTTGGAAGAAGCGGCTCAATGTATTTGATTAGGGTGTGATCTGTAAGAAATTTGGCACAGAGATCTCTCCAACCTCAGTGGTTTTGCTTCAAGAACTGGAGCGCTTCAACAAACAAGGCATCCGCATGCAACTGTCTCTTGCTGAGCTCCAGAGGGTAAAAAGTGGCTAAAAACAATGACATGATAGGAAACTAAAGTTGCATGAGTTGTATTGTGTTGTGTATTAGTTCCCCTCCACTTTAGAAGAGTTGACGTTTTCTTGTGCCCCCTAGGCTTTGGCTGGTGATGTGGGCATGAGCAGTGAGATTTCAGACATGGCTTCAGCCCTTTTTGATGGTCAGATTTCAGCCATTTGGAGTTAGCATTGGACACAGTGAAACCTTTAGATAAGTGGATTTCCAGAGAGAAAACCCATTTCAGGAGGCGTTATGAACAGTATAGCTACTGGGTGAGGATTGTTAAAGCATATAGATTTACTCACTGTAATCTCTATTACCCTTCTGCATTATTCTGTAAGAGAATAAATGAGCTGAGCATATATTTGATGTCTTATATATAATGTGAGGCCTATCTGTTTCGAACCATGCATTTATCCCACTGGGTGCTACAAGAGGTATGTTTGTGCCTCTTACTGGTCAAACACAAAACTACGGGCTGCTTTCTTTCTTTTTCTCCAAAAAGAACTGAACTAATGTGGGAACTAAATGAAGACATTTACTTGTGAGATGATTAAACACGATCCTCAGATTAAACAAGAATTATCAGACGGTTTATTTTAAATGTTCACTTTATGATTTCGCCACAAGAGGGCAGCACATACTAGTACTGAGCTTTCTGTCGGCTCAGTAACTCCAGGGACCTGCCATTACCATTACCGTCACTGTCACTATTACCAATGAGACCGTAAATTCTGATTGTCAAATAATGTTTTATTTACTGTTGTTTTCTCTTATCCTGATCGATCAGAACGGTTTGATTCAAAATAACGACAACTACAGCGTATTTGTTCTGCCATTTGAAGTGGAAAAGTAAAGCTTTCCTGCTTTATTTGTTATTTTCTTGCATCAGTAGCAATATATGTTTGATTACAACATTTAGCAGGAAGATCTAATTCACCACTGATTAATCCAGGCTGCTGAGGTCAGCATGCCAAAGCAGGTGAAGTTCCCTTTAAAAAATCATACAACCCTGGAGGATCTGGCAGCTGGTCCAGCAGTGAGGTCACAGAAACACCGAAATAAAAAACCACAACAGTTCTGAGCTGTGCAGCATACATCAAGTAGGCCTGGCTGTGAGCGTGCAGCTGCAATCAAGGATGTGCTTTTTAGCTTAAACTGTGGCCCAGAGATGTAAATCACAGCAAAGCAAAGAGCCAGCAGCATGAGTTCTCACTAAATGGCAGTATAAAGGCCAGACATGCCCCGTCTCAGCTTTAACTGAGTACAGCCATCGTGAAGAGGAAAGATCTGGACATATTTATGGTGAAACACAGGAGGGGGACAAATTGTAGTGTCTCGGTGAAAGGAAAGAAAAAATAATGTGTTGTGGTCTTTAATACAAACTACACAACTGTGAAAATCTTCAGTAAGTGCACTCCCACACAAGCAGTGCTTGTTGTAGCAGTTTCAATGTGCATTCATGACTAACTCTGGGGAGAGGGACGTTATGGAAGCAACACAGTAACTACAGAAGAAGTGACAGATTAAAAAAAGCTCTTTTGGAATTGATCCCTGTCTCCCTCCACAGAGATCAAAATTATTTTCAGCTGCTTGTGACTGCAGGGATTTACATTTAACCCTAACTGCTCCCATGCCTGCCTGGCACCATTGTCTGTGCAGACTGGCCTCGTAAAACACCAAGGGTGTCCTAGAAAAAGAACAAAAGCCCCAAAACTCTGACGCACCATTTTCTACCTCTAACCCCCCCCCTGGTTCCTAAGTTTAAGTTGTTGTGATTACGAGCAGGTGCGCTTACTCAGCCATGTTCATTCTCCCTGTGGTGTGGGAAGCAATTTGTGCCAGTCTGAATGCCCCTCTGATAGTGTGAAGGTGTTAACACGCTGCCACAGTAGCTCTGAATTTAAAACTGTACACCATGCAATGACATATGCTGGCTTTATAGTCTTCAGCATCTCTTGAAAGTGCTGAGCCTGAGAGGTCTCATCACCTCACCAACCTACATCTCTTGTGCTTTGGTCACAGTATCAGGTGCTTTGGATGCTTTGACTGTATACTGTACATGTGTTTGACCCTCAAGAGGTGACAGCCAGGTCGAGTCATCCACATGTATTCTGCTACCACTGTTTATGTGGGTGCTGATGCCATATCTGCAGAAGAGAACCAGAGGAGGGGGAACGTAAAAGCAGTTCATTTCGAAGCAAGTTGCATAAAATTGAAACACGACTATTTATTTGTCAGTGACTGATTCAAAAAATTCAGTAAAGAATAACATTTGTTACGTCCAGTTCGTGTTTTAGTGGATTTTATGCAGATTTAAGATGATGGTTATACATTTTGCATAAACCTTAATTGGAAGAAAAAAAATGAACTGATAGATAGATAGATAGATAGATAGATAGATAGATAGATAGATAGATAGATAGATAGATAGATAGATAGATAGATAGATAGATAGATAGATAGATAGATAGATAGATAGATAGGCAGACTTTCTATTTATATATGAATATGAAAATAATGCTTTATGAGTGCTTTTATTACATGTACTGTCGATTATATGTGTACTTTTGCGCAATTTATTGATCCAAAAATAGTGAAAGTTCATTATATCACACAAAGTATTATATATTCTATAGTATATATTCTATAGATAGATAAATGTGTTGGGGTCATGTGTTGATACCAATACACTAAATTAACAGATTCCAATTGTTCATAGTAAGTAGTGCCGCAGCTTTTCCTTGATTTGTTTGATATTGTGCTCAGTTCCTGAAGACTGCAGCTCGGTGAGTTGAGAGCAGAGCGCTGCGGTCGCCTCCAGTGAGCTTTGTCTCCTGTGAGCTTGAAACGGGGCAGGGTGAAAAAGACCCAGCAGGCTGCGCTTTTAAACGACCCGAGGAGACTATAAAAGTGGTTCCATGCCCGCTGCTGTAAAGTCCGGGACTCACGGAGGTAGGGAGAGCCCACACTGAGCAGGGTGAACAACACACTCCAACAACAGTCATTGTGAGCAAAGGTTCATTTCAGTCACTCGGGTCTCTGTCACAGAGACAAACGACACGCGCGAGTGTATGGGACGACATTTTTACATAGTTCATTTAAGGTTTTAAGACGACCTGTCATCTCTCTTTTTCAAACATTTGTTTTTAAGAAGTGTTTTTCCTACTTTAATGAATAGGATGCCCGTCTTCTCCAAGCGACCCGGCGAGTTTTGACTCATTCCCTCTCCACCACACCGAGCTGGATCCAGCTGCCTCTGTTTTCCTCCAGATATAAGTTGGGCACATTGAAACTGTTCCTGTCCCACTTTGGATGCAGCTGAAATGGGATCACACCAGCGAGAGAGTGTGTCCATGCTCTGCAGTAGAAGTTTGCTCTGGGCTGTGCTGATCCTCTGGCTGATCACATTAGTGGACGGGACCTGGAAGACTGGACTTTACAAAACTTATCCTGCCGGGACACAGACTGCAGCAGCAGCTTCTCACACTTCAATCTATCAGAAAAGGTAAGAGAAGCATCTATTTTTAATGCTGCTGCAACATCCTGAATGTTTG
The DNA here is from genome assembly GCA_900302745.1 of Parablennius parvicornis. Taxonomy (NCBI): domain Eukaryota; kingdom Metazoa; phylum Chordata; class Actinopteri; order Blenniiformes; family Blenniidae; genus Parablennius; species Parablennius parvicornis. The sequence goes on from OMNM01048529.1 coordinate 39,841, forward strand.
ACCCGGAATTCGGTCTTGTTTGTGTCTTTTTCTGTCAGTTCATATATCTGCAGTTACTCCCATCTCCATAAATCTAAAAGGTTCCATTGTCTTGCTGACAGTCAGCTTCCTTTTTCCTTTGCTGGTAGCACATGTTTCCCATCCTCATTGTTGTCTCAGTTCACCCACCTTCTCTCTATATGTTGGGCTCCGAAGAGCATCTTTCCCCAAGGTGTGTTGTTTCCTCTGTTGCCCTGCAGCAGGTGATGCAGCAACATCTGCTCCTTGAGTATCACGCAAAGGCACCATCTTAAGTCTGGAGGTCACTTTTACTGACAAAACGAGAAAGTAAATCTTTTAGCCAGTAGACAAAGGAGCAAAACATGTTCAAGACTATAGCCTGGGCTACATGATAGTGAATTGGTGAGTACTCCTGTCTCACAGCAAGAAGTTTCCTGATACTGGTCCAATTGAGAGCTTTTCTGTGTAGAATTTGCATGTTCTATTTACTTGTGGTTCTTGACTTTCCCCAAAGAGTCTGAATATCGAATTTGTGACCTGTTCAGGGTGTACACTTGCCAAAGTCAGCTGGAATTGACAGTGTCTTAGATGGATGAATGGTTGGATGGACTTATGGACTAAGGGATCACTGAATGAATGGCCTCATAAAGTGATTGATCCTCTGCGTGAGTGCATTGTTATTGACAAACGGTGTTTCTGAAGGAAAGTAACTAGACTAAACACTCGGGCAGACTCGCACGATAAGCAGCTCGACTGACCTCCTGGACAGAGTCAGATCCTTGCCGTTGCACAATGATGAGAGGATGTTTCCCATCTGACAAATATTTACGCTGTCAAGTTGCGTGTGTGGGCTGGAAGTGGCTGCAGGCGGAAACCCCTTCTCTCTGAGGAGGTCCTTTTCTTCTGGGTGTGCCCAGGTGGCTTTTAGCGCCCCCAGCTTTGCTCCACTGGCCCGCCTCCCTGCTCAGCACTCCTGTCACTCATACTCAGATGTTTGTGGACATGTTTAGTAAACACTAGCAGCTGGGACTCCACTACATCTGGTCTTGTTTTGGGATTGTGGCAGATGAGTTTACAGTCAGTTTGCTGCTGTTTTGTAAGTGGCCCTGCAGGACAGATGAGATAGAAAAGAGGGAAAGCTGCCGTTGGAGTTGCTCAGCCAAGGTCCTCCGGGGTGTAGAGGTCATCGGGTTTGAAATGACATAGAATGAGCAAACAGTCTCAGTCCACCTGTAGTCTGAGCTCTGAAAGCAGCAGTTTGTTGTCTGTCCACAGAGTCAAACAGAAGCAAACAAACTTCTGAAGTGAAAAAAAATGGCAACCTTACAATCATTCATCTTTCTATTAATTGTCACAGATGTGGAAACTGTCCCAGTAAAACTTTCTCTTAACGTTTTCCCCTGCAGCCCTATCTTCACACAGTGATTACCAAAATCAAAGAGGATTAACAACTCCTGAGTAATTTCTCGGCTGGTGCAGTCACTCTGTCGAGGAGCTGATAAAGTGTTCGTTCACCCTTGTCATTCCTAATGAGTGTATAAGCTCAATACACTGTGGGGTTACTGAGGTAGATGCTCCTATATTTCTTGTCTCGCCTGCCTCTTTATTCCCCCTCCGGGGACTTGTCATGGTCTGACAAGCAGTCTGAACCCAGCGGCTGCCCTCATTCCTCACCTCATCTTAAGCATATCCATGTTTTCTTTAATCATGGGAATAAAGACGACTGAAATTCCAGCAGGCTGTCTACTGAGTGGCTTAAAGCAGAATGGCTTCATATTAGACTATTCAGAGACTTTCAAATAATTTATGTGCCCTAGGATAATTCAGACAAATATTAAGAAATAGCCATTGTGACGCTTGATAAATATTCACTGGTGGTTGATACTTGAAGCTGATGACATTCAGGGAATGAATGTGTCTGTATACCTTTTTTTTTTTTTTTTTTAACAAATTTCT
>OMNM01048529.1:48954-68535 GCA_900302745.1 Parablennius parvicornis
TCTGGTTATCTTTTGCAATGTCAAGCCTCAGACGTGTGATGCTCCACTTACTACTATTAAATTTCTGAAAAAAAGAACATATCTTTGTTGTATCATGGCTAAGTCATTTTTACTAAAAAGCCTCACGTCTCTTTTTTTAAGTTGATTTTGCTGAGGACTGGGTCATCTTCTTTCGTTGTTGTAAAAACACAACATATGAATAATCCATTAACATGAATGAGTGAGCTTTGTGGTCCACTGCACTACAACTGTGTGAAAGCACTAAAGAATGAGAATGAAAGAAATTCAATGTAGTTCTGATTTTACTGAAATATTACAAAATTGTCTTGTCAAGTTTGGAAAACATAGACACGCCATTGCACTAGTTTCATGGTACCACTAGAGGGACATAAAGGCACTGATTTTGGAATTGGTCGCTATGCACGTCAAACACAGATAATCACACACACTTCCTTTTGCATGTTTATGGACTGTGGGAGGAAACCAGGGTAACCTGGACAAACCCCACACACAATGACAACACAGAGAAAACCCAAATGCCAAATTGAACTCGGGACAGTGCTACCATAGTGTTTAACTTGTGTGTTCGCCTATAAAACCACTTAGGATTATTTTCAGTGGCCCACAAACTGCAATGAATAAGCAGATGTTAAAGCGTTCAACTTATTATTATTGCTGACAATGTAAATTAAGACATATTTCCCATGTTTACAAAGAAAAATAATTAAGTTAAGGCAAGATGAAGAAAAAAAAAACAAACTTGACATCTCTGGAAACCACAGAATATTTTTTTATAACACTGTGGTGAATTTCTTAAGGTTTTTTTTTTTTTTTTTTTTGCCTTACATATACTGAATATAACTGTCCACAAACAATGTTCCTTGGTTGACTGAATTCACAGAATAAATTCAAACAGAAATGGAACTGACATATCATTAAAGTGAGTGACTAAAATCTGAAATCAGTGACTCATGCAAAGACTAGTTTCTTTTCTATTTAATGCATTGTCACATCATTTGTCACTTTAGGCACTCAGAATTAAAAACAGAAAGAAATCAAGCTTTTCAATGGATGATTTGTAATTTCACATGAAAAAAAAGAGACTTTCTCAATTTTCTTTCGGAAATTGAAATCTGATCGGTACTTGTGAGTGTGAAAGTGTACATCTGGGTCAAAGCAGAGATGTTTCTACTGTTTAGATTACCATGCTGGTCTCTACAAGTTTGTAACTTCGTAATCTCTAAACTGTGCTCTCAGTCATCACTCGTGTTTAAAATGACTTCATTACCTCGTCCATAAAACCAAAGCAGCACTAATCATTCAAATCTTCTCGTGAAAGAGTGTGGCACTCTGCGGGAAAGTCAGCCCGAGTTGCCCTGCAGGGGAATGCTGCTGGTCCCATTATGCCCCACAATAACCAATCGACTGTAATTGTAGCCTGAATTTACCGCGGCACCACCCTTGTTAGTCTAGGCGTCCTGGCCGACAGCCATTATATTTTGCGAAGGCCTTAAATCCACCCCTGCAATTTCAGGTCCCCTTTCTGCAAACTCTCTCATCGACCTCTCTCACATGCTCGTGCTAAAACTGGAGGAGAATGGGCTTTGATGGTGTTATTTCTAGAGTCTTCGCAGAATGCGTGGGACTGCGATCCAGCTTTTGTTGCATCAGTCTTCACTGAGTTCAGTTGAGAAACCTCTGCAAAAGCTCAGATGGGGAAAATATTTGCTCAATACCAAAGCTGATGAGTTCGTAATGTATGTCCACCTCATTTGTTGTGATAGTAATTATCATTTAGATGAGGTTGAATCCTCATCTGTAGTTCCAGTTCCTTATTCAGGATTATTTATGAATGTGTTGCAAACTAAAAACTCCATTTGTAATCATGTTTTAGCCTGAATGTGGCAGTAAACATTTAAAATTTCAGTTTTTAAAATCAGAAACACATAATAATTCAATAGTATTCATAATAGCAGCTTTTAAAAAAAATATATTTTTTAATATATATACAATATATTTATAAAAATAAAAGTGAACAAAATGCATGTCCAATATCTCAATGTGAGATAATGTGAGAACTTCAGACTTTTCTTTTTTCTTCCGGGCTGTCAGAAACTTAAAATCAAACTAGATCAGATACCATGAATATGTCATCTTTGTGAAGCGTCATCAGTGAAAATGACACATTGCCAAAACTGTTCAAATTTCATTTCATTTCTTTTTTTCTTTTTTCTTTTTTTTTTTTTTGCTGTCCCTGGCTCCCTGTAAACCCCTCCCTAATTCCATAAGACTGCCAGAAGCTTCCCTAGGATTTGCAAGCGGAATGAGTCACAATAACCATTTAAAAGGCTTTCTCATTAACCAGTACTACCATCTCTAAGTGTGGAAACTAGGCTACTAGGTGAACTACCGTCCACATATGTGGTGTCTGAAATGCATGTCATGTTGCTCTCTTGGTATGTCCTGGTCCTGCTTCTGCCTCGTCTATGTTCTTCAGCACCCACATCCATGCCGCAGGAAGAGAGCACCTCTATCCCAGAACCACAGGTTGACTTGAAGCTGGCCACAGTAAGTGCATAATTGCATGAAGTGTGTTACAAAAGCTTGAGCGTGGACTGTGTATGACTTCGTTCCTTGTACAATGCAAAACCAGGGCAGTTTGAATCTGCTTCTGCAACTTTGCAAAGATCCATGGTCGTCTGCATGCACGCTGAGGTAATGTTTTGTTATTAACTGAATTGCCCTCTGATGCTGTCAAGTTTGCTGATTCTTCAAGTAACCTCACTTTCATTGTGTTCATTGCAATTTCGTTTTTTACTTCATAAATATGCATGTGTTCTTCTTTTCAAAAAAGATGCCTGCTTAGTCCTCATTAACTGTGTTTTTCTGTATAGAATTGTGTTGCAATAAGGGTGTGTGCAAAAAGATAGACGATGTTGTAAATTTGGTCATTAAAAGCAATGCAAATGAAGTCATTTGTGTAGAAGTTAAAGCTGTGTATAAATTATATAATCAAATGAAACTGCAAAGTTTTGATTGCACTGCATAACTTATAAAATCATGCTGCCTTAGAGAAAGGAACCACTGTATTTATTATAGTTATAGAGCAATGCTGCCTAGGTTCTGTCCTCAGGTACCCTTGCCCTGCATGTATATTCCAGTACACCTAGCTAGGGGGGAATTGGGTGCTGCAGAGCCTGAGGATGACAACTGAAATATAAAGGGCAGAGGAACACTTGAGGAAGGGCTGCAAAACACTGTTAGAGGAATTATTTTTTTAGTGTAAAAGCTTTATCTGACATGGCTACATCTGCTCACAGGACTATCTTCAGCAGTATTACAACCTGGAAAAAGATCCCTTGGGGCGCATGAAGAGGAGCGGACCCTCCTTCACCTCCAAGGTGAAAGAAATGCAGATTTTCTATGATCTCAATGCAACAGGTGTATTGGATTCAGATACACTGGAAGTGATGAGGAGCCCGCGGTGCGGCGTTCCCGATGTGGAGGAGTACAGTCATGTCCAGGGGACACGATGGAAAAGGAATGTCATTACATACAGGTATTGTCTCTGGCCTTAAATCTTGCTTGATAATTCCACTGCTGTTACGTTATTCTTTCTTGGACCTGGAGTGAACTCAAAAAAAACAATTAAACAGCCCAACTAATATGTAAACCCAACCAAAAACAGGGCGTAGCGAGCATAACAAATCATGATGGCTAACAGACTTCTGGGTTTGGGACTCCTGTCACAGCTATTATGGGCTCACCAGAAAGCCAAGTTGACCATACATGCTTATAGTTATGTAACATTGTCTCAAATATTTTTGTCCTGTAAAGGCCTTCTATGCAGACTCTCTTCGAGGCATTCCTGTACAACAGAATTATAATTAAGGACAAAATGAGAAAGGCAGCTGCAGCCATTGTTTCAAAATGTAGCAGTGGATTTTCAAACGGCCGTATAATCACATGTGGTTTCTTTTTTTCTCAGCTTTGTGCTTTGGGGTTGCTGCTATTTTTACATGAGATCAGTGCTTTTTATTGGCTTTACTTTTATTCCAAACGCTGTTGTTTATCGACCACTTGTATTTCTTGCAGCATTGGCAGGTACACCAGGGATTTGCCTCGCAGCACTGTCGACTCCCTGATTGCCTCCGCTTTCAGTGTGTGGGCCAGAGCCAGCGGTCTGACGTTTGTCAGGTCACACAGCCGCAACGCTGACATCATGGTGGAGTTTGTGACCTTTGGTGGGTTCGACTTGTGTTTTCCTTCTGTAAAGCGATAGAAGGGAACAGACATAAAAATACATTGTCAGCCGATAAATCAGCGTATCTTGCAAATCTGAGAGATTAATGGTCATGGCATCGGCTGTGAATCAAATGTCAAACAAAGCAGCTTCAACACTCTCTGCTGCGCTCATTCAGAGATGATGAGGAATAGCCTGTAATTTCATCTTGGTCTCTATCTCACGTTTCACATGAATCATGTTATGCAGTGCACGGTGACTTCTATCCCTTCGATGGACCACGTGGTACGCTGGCTCACGCTTTCGGTCCAGGGTTGGGTGTCGGAGGAGATACGCATTTTGATGATGATGAGCACTGGACAGCAGGAGATACAGGTGCTCAACTTAACAACACTGAAAGGGAACACTGCAGCCATCCCGCAAAGGCAACAACATCTATCTGATTGCTTACTTATTTGTGCTGTTGCAGGTTTTAATCTACGTCTGGTGGCAGCTCATGAATTTGGCCACGCGTTGGGCCTTAAGCATTCTAAAAACCCGGAGTCGTTGATGTTTCCAAACTACAGGAAGAGTCGACCAGCCCACCTGTTGTCCAGAGAAGATATAGCCAACATTAATGCACTTTACAGTAACTATCTCAACGATCAACAAGCATAATACTCCAGATTTGAGTCTCACTCTCATCAGATTGGTAAACCTGTACGATTGGTTTGTAGACCCTGTACGAGTTCAGCTCAGGCCCTGGCTGCCAGGATTGTTGTTCCCTCGACTCCTGCAGGACAAATGTGCTCCAGACATGATGTTTGATGCTGTGACTACTGTCGGGGATTCCACTTTCTTCTTCAGAGAACGGTATGTTGACCACATTTTATTTATTTATTTTTTTTTACTTTACATTCTCTGATAACTTTGATGCAATCCAGCAGCATATAGGAGACATTGTTGCTGCTCCCCTTTTTTCCCACAAGGTACCTCTGGATCAAACATAAGGAGCAGTACGACATCAAGGAGGGACCCATCTCCAACTTCATGCCCAAGATTGAAACCAGTATCGATGCTGCCTTCTGGATACCTCGCAGATCCACTGCTTACCTCATTCATGGTAAAGATACAGCGCTGCAACAGCTCCTTATTCAATATGCAATTTGGTGACATGTTTGTATCTGTTTTTTTTTTTTTCTCTTTCACAGAATCTATGTTCTGGACAGTGAAAGGCTCTCTAATAAAAGGAAAGCCTAGAGCTCTCACCCACTTTGGATTTCCTGCCTGGGTTCAAGATGTTGATGCAGCGGTGCACATAGTAAAAACGGGACGCACCCTTTTCTTTATGCATGACATTTACTGGAGGTGAGACATTGATTAAACAGCACATATTCACCGTCAAAGTGGCAATAAAACTGCGATTGCTCTGATTTGTATGCATGTTCACACATCAGAGCAGTTTGCTTCAGTGCTTTTGATGATTTGAAGATACTGGAGCGAACGGTTTATTCCCTCTATGTGTTACAGCATTGTTAACACTCTGCCTCTGGCAAAGTTGTTTTCATAAATGTGTGTACTGTATGTGAGCACTGCAGAATGAATCAGATAAAATTAGACTATTTGTCTGCTCAATTTATCCTAAATGAAGAGTCGGTTAAAAAACAAAAATTCCACATTACATGCAGAAAAAAATGGCACAGTACAGCCAGATCACAAAAGTTGACTCAGGTCTGACTAAAGGATTCACTCTGTCATTTGGACCTCACACAGAGAGCAAAGGGCTCAACTGGACCTCTGAGGTTTGATGACGAGATAATAAAGACTGGTCCAAGCTTTGAATGATGATCTGATGATTTCTGACTCACGACCTCTGAAAAACACTGTTTGCATCTTTTCCAGCTACAATGAAAACCGAAAGGTTATGGATTTTGGCTACCCAAAGTACATCAGTGAGGACTTTCCTGGAATCAACACTACAATCAATGCAGCTATTCACAAGCAGGGTGGGCACATATAACCAGTTTTACCATTTGTTGGTACTAATCATAGTTCTCATATGTTAATGTATATACATATGTACAGTATTTAAACTCAATGACAGTAATAATCTAATTCTGTCTGTTGCTTGAGGCGTGAATGGAAGAAAGATTGTAATTATTAACACGGGAATGTTAACCTACAGCACGGGAATGTTAACCTACATCCAACATCAGCTGTTTAGGTACAGAACATGTGGTTTCCCTCCGTGATTCAAACGGTATAATTTACCTCCTAAATTCCTCCAGTTGATAAACTGTAATTTCAGCCACCCGCAAAAGTGGATATTTGAGTTCAGAATTATACTCTTCATTGCAATCATCATCAACAAAATGAAACTGTAGGAAACACAACATATCAAAAGTGAAATATGCAAATTATTTTGTTTGCTACTTGAGAAGCTAAATCTGTTTCTTTTCATCCCAAGGTTTCATCTACTTCTTTGTGGGACCACAAGTCTACAAATACGACTACACCCAAAAACATGTTATTGGAGTTGAGAAAGCAAATTCCTGGCTTGGCTGTTCGAATACTGTATGAAATCCATGTAATGAGGAAATCACCTGGAAATCTTGACTAAATTAATCAAAAGAGAGGGGGAAAACACTGTACACCTCAGTTTTGAGTGTAGTTTTAATTTATCAGATGTCATCTTTTATTGTAATAAAGAATTAAAAGTTATTTTCCTTGGTGTATTCTGTCATTGTTATGTGTCACTTCTTTTGTATTAAGTGTGAGATGCATGCAACGCATCACGATGCAGAGAGCAAACAAGGCTTGCCTCACAAGTCCTGCAAGTTTTGACTTGCTGGGAAGACTAAAACAGCACCTCTGGTTAGCATACGATGAAACGCTTTGCACACAGACGTCTTTCTCCTTTACAGACGGAAAGCCCAGACATTTGCAGATGTTTGACTGAGAGGTCTTAACCACAAAACCTCCTCAAAAGGGGGGCCCAGAGACCCAGCAGTAACTACCAGGATTGAACACTTTAAGGCCATGTGATTTCCTAACAAGTTCAAGAATACTCCCATATAAAAAATGTGAAGCCCGCTGCAAATGTGCATTTAAAACATGGAGTTGTTGTGGATGCCGGTTTTGGGCTCTCTGATGTTAGTCTCGTGGAGTCTACCCATCGCTGAGGAGCGGCAGCCGAGGCCCGAGGATGTGGAGCTGGCTGAGGTTTGTGGGCAGGTTTGAGTTTATGTAAGAAGCGTGTCATCTGGAATCAAATATTTGATCCATGTTGGCATTAATACAGATTACATATCTTGTTTTTATCGCTTTTATCATGTGGTGCCAAATCTTTTATGTGAATTGTGCCTTTCATCAAACAGCGGGGATGTATTTTATTTGACCTCTTTGAGGGGGGAGCGTCAACGTGAAGGTTTTGGCGACAGAGAGTGTATTATAAGTTGCATCGACATTGTAATCTCAGCATGATCATTAATTATTTATTTACTTTTGTTAATGCTTTGTTGTGACTGAGAATCTCATAATTATCTACTAAAAGCACCTGACATTTCTGATTTAGCTTTTAGAGAGGGAATTTGAGAGAAATTTGAGATTGTGGTGGATAAAAAAATATCAGAAATAAGAAAAAGAAAAGGTGAATATAATCAATATTTCTTGCTGAATATTTGCTGCTGATTTACATCCATAAACTGGGACAGAAAAGTCTAGCCTTTATTTGTGTGTTGCTTTGCAAACAAACTGAACTACTATTTAAAAAGAAAAATGTTCAGGGGTCTGAGATAAAAATTATTTCCATGAACACAAATCAAGCAACTCTTGCTTATTCTATCTTACAATTGTATGAAATCACGTATTAAATATATACCACACCACATCACACTACTAATTGGACTTTGTTTGAGAAGTCAATAGATTTTTATTTCAGACACATTTTGAACATCTTTCCCAGAGCAGCCAGATCTGAACTCTTCTTCTCCACAGGACTATCTGAGGAGGTTCTACGGTCTGAAGGTCAGAGGCAGAAACCAGAGAGCTCCAGCCAGAGAGATCAGGTCTGCTCCGGCCATGGAGGACACGATCAGGGAAATGCAAAGCTTCTTTGGTCTGAAAGAAACAGGAAACTTGGATTCTAACACCCTGGATGTGATGAAGAAACCACGCTGTGGTGTTCCCGATGTGGACAACTTCAGCTTTTATCCCAGCAGGCCGAAATGGAAGAAGAATTCCATTACGTACACGTGAGCTCAAGCTTTACAACACTCATTTATGTACAGGGTTTCTTCTGCCATGTTCTTCTATTAGTTGTTGTTTTTTGTTTTGTTTTTCCGGCCAACACAGGATATACAGTATGTGCAGCAGGTGATGTAAAACTTGTTGAACTTGCATGCAGGATTTCCAGATATACCCCTGACATGAAGAAAGAGGATGTTGAGAAGTCGTTTCGTTCAGCCCTGAAAATGTGGAGTGATGCAACTCCGCTAAAGTTCACCAAGGTCAACCAAGGCCGAGCTGACATCGTCTTCACGTTTGCCCGCGGAAGTAAGTCATAAAACACGTTTTCTTTCCCGTTCTGATTGATAAGAAATCCGAGACGGTGAGGTAGCCCTTGATTTGATGTTTTTCTGCTGCAGTGCATGGTGATTTCTTTCCTTTCGATGGACCCCGGGGGGTGTTGGCTCATGCCTTTCAGCCAGGAGAGGGGATTGGTGGAGACGTGCACTTTGATGATGATGAAACTTGGACAGTAGGAAAGCAAGGTTTGTCATTTAATCATGCTCGCAATATTCAGAAAAATAAATCTCCCACAACCAAAATTTTTTAAACTAGCATGTTGAAGATGGCGCAATATTTCATGTTTAATTGAAACTACATTTTCTTTGAAGGGTATTGAGCTTATCTTATATTGTATTGTAACAATCATATGAATTGTGCCATACATATTGTGCACATTGCATCGTATCATTGGTATTGTATCACATTACATTGGTCTTATTATACGTGTAGCGTTGACCCATTTCACCATTTTAACAATCTGAGCTCTGAAAAATAAATCAAAAACAAAACATAAATAATAACATGCTTCATGCGTGTTCAGGCATAAAGTACAAGACCACGCGGGGACAAGACACGTCATCTGTCCCCTGCATAGCTCTGGATATTCAGCAGCCTGACAGTTGAAGGAGCGAAGGACTTTTTTGTTTTGTTTTCATAGGTGATGCCAAGAGGAAATGGTAGCCTGAGGGCAAAATAAGCACAGAGCAAAGGATGTGGTCCTGTTGGTAAATTATTCCCAGAGCATTTTGAACAACCAGCATCTCCCAAAGGGAATGTAAAGTCTCTTTGCTTGTCTCTTGTTGCAGAGCTTCACAACATATCTTGCCTTTTACACATAGGCTGTCAAACAAACAAGTAAATCAATGAAACAGTTAAGTTATTTTAACACATAAAAAAGACACATAAAATCCTCTACCTGACCCTGAACCACTCATTAAGCTGTGGCCACACGTGGAAATAGGGAACAAAGCAAAAGGCAGCTGAGAGTTTACTGAAGTATCTTTCCTTCAATTCAATAAATGCCCTGAGACAATCGGTTGTATTTCAGGTTACAGCCTGTTTGCTGTTGCTGCTCACGAGCTTGGCCACTCACTTGGTTTGACTCACTCTCAAGACCCCGCAGCCATCATGTACCCCACCTACAGGCATCACAGCAGCACACAGTACTCTCTTTCAGCAGATGATGAGCAGGGGATCCAAACACTGTACGGTAAGCAAAACATTTTTTAAAAATACACGCAAAACAACAACACACAATACGTAAACATATGCCGTAAGTTCTACACTTGTTCTTCACAGGCAAGCCCAAGAAAAAAGAGGAAAACAAGCCCTCCTCAGAAAAATGCAGCCCAAACTTTTCCTTTGATGCAGCAGCAATAATTGAAAAGGAGATTGTTTTCTTTCAAAACAAGTATGTTTTGTTTTGCATCATGAGAGAAATCCATCTAAAAAATATCGGAAGTACGACTGACTCTTTTTCCAATGCAGACACATGTGGATGAGAACGACAAAGTCAACATACTGGAATCGCCTGAGGGACGGGCCGATCCGCACATACTTTCCAAGCATCAGTGCTCACGTGGATGCTGCATACGACATACCGGCCAAAGGCGTGGCGTACATATTCACCGGTAAAGTAATGGGTAGTCTTGCAAAAGCACAGACTAGGCCATGTCAGCATGACAAGGCTGAATTTCCAGTGGGAGAACATAACGTTGTTGCCAAATTACAGCCTTGTGTAACTTTAAGTGTTCATGCAAGAGGCTCATTCAATTTGGCAGCGCTTGTGGTATGCTGCTGGTTTTTTTTTTTTTTTTGGTTTTTTTTGTTTCCTTCACAGCATCCCAAAATGTAGTGACACGGCTGTGTTTTTCTAGGTCGTAAGTACTGGGTAGTTCAACAGCTTAAGACGAAAAGTCGTGGTGGCTCCATCTACGAGTACGGCCTCCCGTCCAGTGTCCGGCAGGTCGACGCTGCTGTGCACGTCGGTGAATATGGCAAAACGCTGTTCTTCGTGGGGGAGTTTTATTACAGGTAATTTTTAAGAATGACTGTTTAGAAATGATTGTGCTCATTAGATATTTTTTATATGATTAAAGAAAAACATGTACGAAAGAACTAGACAAAGAAATTCCTTTATTTGCATAATTTGGAAACAGGTCTTACATTTTTATCCTGCATAATTTCCCGAATTACCATCTACTGTCTTCAGACACTATCGCATTAAAATAAGCAGAACATTTTATAGATAGTACATCATTTCCTAGAAAGAGATCACTCATGAACTCAGTGTTTCACCTTCCTAATGAATATGTGTTTCTTAGATCATAATGCCTGTTTAAGGGTGGCTGCTGTGATCTCATGACTAAGGAAGCAAATTCTATTTCATAAGTTGGTAGAACAAGATATTGATAGATTAACTGTCAGATAAATAACTTAATTCAGCAGAGTCAGATGTATTTATAATCTTAATAAAAGTAATATTCAAAAAAAAGAACTATTAGAATATATTTCTTATATTAAAGGCACACACACACACATACACACACACATAATTTGCACAAGCATTTTCAGTTATTTTCTATTCAGTGACCAAATAATGAATAACTTCCCTGAAATTATAAATTTGTGGAGTATTGCTTTTATCTTTCCAAAGAAAGAGTTCTTGACCCCAATGCAACACCTTTGTTTTTCACCTATATTTATTACCATTGAAATACTTGTTAATTAAACTTAATTTGTTTGTGTTATAGATGAAGAATTTCAGGAAAGTGTAAAAAATTTTTTTATTGTCAATTCTAGAAGAGAAAATGTTTTATTTTGACGTGTTATTTCAAAATATTTTCACAACCACGAAAAAAAAAAATGGTACATGCATTTCTTTGCATGGACACAACCTTAGGTATGATGAGGAGAAGAAACGGATGGACACCGGCTTCCCGAGGGTCATCGGACGAGACTGGCTCGGAATCCCGGGGAGGGTCGACGCTGCCTTCAAGCTACACGGTAAAAACAAGAGAAGCCCAGTTAATGACCGTCTATGAACTTTAAGTCAGGCAGCAGGATGCATATAAAGCACAACTGAAATAGAAGTTGTAATTTCGAGCTTTTAACATGTTTTGGTGGTAAGTGGGTGGAGTTTATCGCTCTTAAAACACTTTTATACCAAAATCTCCATTTGACCGAATTTTAGGGACGTTTTTAGTGGCAGCTGAACTTTGTTGACAAAACAGAAACAGTTGACACTCTAACAAACTCACAGATACTTGTGACAGTTAATGATATTTGAGCTTTTTTGACCTGTTGTTGTGTGATTTATTTTGACAGGGAGCATTTTCCTGCTCAGTGGGGCCAAATCCTACCAGTATGACTTGAGACAGAAGCGGGTGGTGAAAGTGATCTCAGGAAATAATTGGCTGGGATGTTGATTTAAGACTTGCATGTGTACTTTATATGATTAAAATAAAGAAAATATAGTTGACATTTATTTGGTGTTAAATTGAAAAAATGATATTTTTACATGTTTTTACATGTTTCTGCATTCAGTACCTGTAAGCTTATATTTTGCGTATGTTCAAGACTAAACAATGCTGAGAGCTTAAAATGCGAGAATCAACCGTGATGTATATCTTGTTTTCTATATTGTAGATGTTTTGTGTACTGATATTGTGTGTTACATATCACATATGTTAAAATGGAGAATTATCTCTACATGATGTTTACGCATAATTCTGAATATGCACAAATAGTATTGGTTTTATTAAAGTGGTCTCAATAAAATAAAAAAAAACAAATGTTTGTGCATAAGCATGATTGATTCTTCTGTTTTTATTGTAGATATTCAATACAGAAGTGGGAAAAAAAGTAACACTTTTTCATTGTTGTTATTCAATTCAATTCAATTCAACTTTATTTATGTAGCACTAAATGCACTACTTTCATTTCAGGGCACTTTCGCAGAGAAATTTTAGTTATAGAACAATATATATCTCCGAAAAGTGATTTAAAAGTTGTTCTCATTGAAAATGACAAGTTCAGTTCTATCATAAGGAATCACTTCATCTTTTTAGTCAGTGAGGATTGCATTTTTTCATTTCATATGCAAAGTTTCAGTTTCAGTTTTGTTTTGTTTTTTGTTTTTATCATATTCTGTTGCAGTGGCGCCCTCTAAAGGCAGCAAGGGGTCGCTCAGTGGCCTTCAGATCCTGAGGTCATCATTACGTTAACTTACTGTGTGGTGTTTACTCACTAGAGTGGACTGTGGACACTGATGGGAAAAAAAAGAAGAGCATGCATTGTTGTGTCTTTTTCTATGAGAGAAATGTATGTTGATTCATATATTAATTTGTTACGTTTGATTAAATCACAGTTTTCATGTTGAAAGTTGTATTAAAAAAAGGTAAATCAGTTGCCTTCGATTGGGATGCTTACACTGTTCAGTGAATACCTTTGGAAAAATATAACTAAAAATGTGAAACATGTAAAGAGTGATATACATTTATCTTGGCATCTCAAAAAGAAAAAACGCAAGGTCTTTAGAACAGGTTCAACAGTAAAGTTCAATAAATGATAGCACATCTCCTCCCACTGTGTTATCAGAGAGCCCCCCATTGCTGGGGCTTCACTGAACATTTTAGTCGAATTCTCCAGAGTACACAGTGTGCTCTTATACGGCTTTTATCAGGACTACACACACCTCAGGCTGTCGAGGCAGCCTCTTGAAAAAGAGAGTGCATGGACAGAAGAAAACACTTTAACAAGATGTCTCTTGCTGAGTTTTCGATAGTGCTGCTGGGTTGTTTATCCGTGTGTCATGCGGCACCTACTATTGCTCCAACAATCTCGCCTCAGGAAGAAGACTTGGCCAAGGTAATGAAACATCAATATAAACATGAGGAGCTGCTGTCAGCCCCTTGGGGAGATACATGAAACACTGTGAATTGAATTGTCATAGTCGTATAAAAGAATGGAATCGTCTTTCCTCTCTCTGCACCAGGACTACCTCTCCCAGTTCTACGGTGACGTCGGCATGACAAACACCACACTGAGGAGCATCTCTAATAACTCATTCAGCCAAGATCTCCAGTCCATGCAGGCCTTCTTTGGCCTGGAGGTAAAGTAAATTAAAAATAAAACAACATTTATTCTTAATTGGTCAACATTTAATGAAATAAAGAAGAGCCTATTTGAGGAAGCTAAAATTCACTAAGTATTTGTAGTCGTCTTCCAATCATATTGTTGGTTCGATCGTCAATCTATGGGCTGGACACAAAATCCTGACTTATTCCCAACTGGGATTGACTACCTTCCATCAGAGCTGATCTGTGTGTGTGACTGGGTGGATATACTAAAAGTGTACAGCGATAAATGCGGAGCTTGCTTGTAAACAAAAATTTCCAGGATAATTGTCTCATACTGGGAATCATTCACATGAATAAGGTCTGTAGCTTTCAATAAAGGATCTTGACATTGCCCTTTCTCTACGCCCCACTGAAACCAGGTGACCGGCGTGTTGAATAATGAGACCATTGAGGTAATGAAGGCACCGAGGTGTGGCGTGTCAGACATCAGCCGATACGGTCACTTTCCTGGAAAACCCAAATGGGAAAAAAGGCTAATAACGTACAGGTAAGTAATAATTATTAATACAAACCAATATCTCCTCAGTCGTGTGATGCTGTTATATGTCAATATTGTGGCTTGACAAAAGCCGGTAGTGGTGATAACCATGTGTGGTTTGAACAGGATCACTCAGTACACTCCAGACCTGACGCAAAGGCAGGTAGATGCAACCATCGCTCAAGCTTTCAAGCTCTACAGTGACATTATCCCACTGGATTTCAAACAGATCTACAGCGGCACTGCAGACATCATGATCCTTTTCAAGGGTGGATGTGAGTTTAGATTGAACGTAGGGAAAAACTGAGATCTTGAGAAGGGTCAGATGTTTCAACTTTTAGGTGACCTCCTGGTTAATAGGAAGGTTGTTATGTGTATGGTCAGAACTTATATGTAACACATTATGTTCTGTCTTATTGAAGTTCATGGGGACTTTTACCCTTTTGACGGCAGAGGTGGAGTCTTAGCTCATGCTAACTCGCCTGGACGCAATCAGGGAGGGGACACGCATTTTGATGAAGATGAAACATGGACTTTAACCCAAAGAGGTAAATATAAAATACCGCAAGCTACTTCCTTTAGAAAAACTATAGCTGTCCTCTCAATTAGAAAATTAGCCATTCTCATGGTCTTTAAATGAACCTCACTGAAGAAATAAGTGAAAGTTGCACTGATGTCGGATTATGATTGCTGTGTTCAGGTGTGAATCTGCTGTTGGTGGCAGCTCATGAGTTTGGCCATGCTCTGGGTCTGGATCATTCCAGGGACAGGAATGCACTGATGTATCCCACTTATAAATATGTGAACACAAACGGATACCGACTGCCAGACGATGACAAACGAGGTGTTCAAGCCCTTTATGGTAAACAGAAACCACGAACAAGTCTTAACAGTTAATCGGTGCTTTTTAAAGTGCATCTATATAGGTTTATCTATACTAAAGTTTGATGTATGCTGTGATGAGGTCATAGTTTTGGGTTGTTTTTTCCTATATTTTCCAGGCAGCCGTACACCAGTACCAACGAAACCGCCTAAACCTGAACCTCGTCCTGAACCTGAACCTGAGCCAGAGGAACCAACAGAGGAGCCAACTGAGAATCCCACAGATGATCAGTGCAGCCGCGACCTGGTGTTTGACGCTGCCACGTCTATCAGGCGAGACCTGTACTTCTTCAAAAGCGGGTACCTCTCCAACGCACAATGATGTGCCAATTTATGTATTCAACAGAAATACTACAACTTGTTGTATTTCAATGCAAACCCCTTTGAAAGGTATTACTGGAGGAAGAGCACAAGCTTCACAGGAGTCCGTTTAATTAAAGTGAACACAAAATGGTCACAAATCAGCTCCGTGGATGCTGCCTTTGAAGTCCCTTACAAAAATGTGGCATATCTTTTTCAAGGTAAGACTCATAATCTGAAACATTTTCACCATTATCAGCCGAGCACCAGCTGGATAAAAAATGAGAAAGTGCTGGTTTTTTTGTACAGGACAGCAATACTGGGGCATCAGGGCTCTTGGAAAGACAGTTATGCCAGGTTATCCAAAGTCTATCACCAGCCTTGGCCTCCCGACCTCAGTCAGTAAGTTGGATGCTGCCGTCCATGTGACATCTACTGGAAAAACCCTCTTTTTTGTGAATAATAAGTATTGGAGGTGAGTGCTGTTTTGGGTCCAATGGTCTTTTATGTACATAAGAAATGAATAAATAAATACCAATGCTAAATGTGTACAAGGTACTTAGCAGACTGTCTCACCTTTTTTCCCCACAGCTATGATGAGAGAAGTAACCGAATGGACATTGGATACCCAAGATTCATCAGTCAGGACTTCCCTGGTATTGGCTCCAAAGTAGATGCAGCCTTTGAGAATTATGGTAAGAAAAGTTAGCTTTTTTTTTTTTTTTTTTAATGTTTCACCACTAATTTATAAAAGTAAGTTACAGCAAGGTCAAATAGCCTTGGTCACTTTGAGCTCACTGTGACGAAGCAACAAAGAATCATTGCTTAATTCAGCCATTCAGCATCACTGTTTTGATTTATCATCTGTTCTTCTTTTTATTCAGTTTTAAGTGTCAAAGTGGGAACAACTAAGGAATCTGGTTACCATTTCACAAATGTAACATTGCATAAAAGCAAATTAGTTGGATCCATTCCTAAATTTTGGTGTGAATCAAAGAAGAACTTAAAGAGCAGTGAAACTTCATTAATGGCCAAAGATCCGTGTCATAGACAACAAGACTTGATTTGTTTCATTAACTTCATATGTAAATGTTTTGTATATAAACTTCATTAAATAAAATGGTCTATATAACGTATATAAATAGTGTTGCCGGGCAGAATATAAGCCGAATCTCTCCTTCTACAGGATATCTATATTTCTCAGACGGTCCGAGACAGAGTGAGTACTACCTGCCGTACAGGAGAGTGATACGTGTGCTGCTCAACTACGGCTGGCTCAACTGTTACTGAAAACCCAGGGATGCCACAAAAAGAACAGTTTGTGTGCATAATAAAAACTGCTGTTAATGTGTACATGATGTAAAAGATGTTTTCACTGTGTGGAGAACAGTTCACAGAAGATGTACTCCAGTGACTGATAAAGCAAATAAAAAGAGTCAAACTGAGGCAATGGCTAGTAAATGATTACCATTTGATCAATATTGTAAAGAATCTTTGACCGACATATTTGATGTTTAAAAGTGCTGGTAATGACCGTGTTTGTTTTGATGTTAATGCAAGTCAAATCTGCTGAATTAAACTGCATAAAAATGCAGTCACACGTTATATGAATACATCATGAATGTAAGCTAAATTAAATTGTGCAAATGCTCAAGTGTCACTTTTGTCATAATAGAACTTACTCTGTTGTTGACTTATCCAGTATGGGCAAGACAACCGTGTTGAGAAACTGTTGAGAAACACCTTAGTTTAAATAATTTAGGTTAAGGTATTTATGGCTAAACAGTCACTATTTCATAAACAAAATTAGACAAAATAAGGATTGTATGAGTCAAAACCAGACGGTTGAACTGCACGAGATGTTGTTGATCTTGATCTAAGAATAGAGGCTCCTTAAATGGTTGATTTGAATACATTGTGCTAACAAAATGTAATTCCATGATTTTGAAATAAGTCAGGAGTGTGAATTATCCAGAACCACAAAATGACATTAACATAATTCATATTTGATGTTCTTGAGACACCCAGAAAATAACTCTTTAGCTATGAGTGTTATTGAGAATTACTGGTGGGGTAGTTTGTGTGGCGACACAGAAGAAATTATGGTGGTTTCACAAAATGGATGAAGAATAACAGCTTGAAGTAGAACTAAATTTAAAAGTACAAGAAAGCAGTTTGTTGCATGCAGCTATAATTGGAGCGACAATGAGAGCCAATTGACTTCCTGCATCTCTGGCTGGCATGCTGGGAGCTCAGCTGCAGACAGGAAGGCCCTGCAGTAGGTCATAAACATAGGCTGAACTCTGCCAGCTCCAGATGCCTGAGAAGGACTACTGTCATCCTCAAAGACCTCTCACACATCCAGATTATCAAACAGTTTTTATCAGTGGACCATCAGATCATTAAATAACTGCTGACCTGGACTTAGTGTTTTAATATCCTCATCATATGCAATTGTGTTTCATGTTACCTTGTAATTTGTCTTATGTGTATAATTTCTCTACTTGTTCGTCACACATCATATTGATGCACACACAACAGTAAACCTCCCTGTAAATTCATTGTATGTGATATATCCAACAAAGCCATTCTAGTTCAATAAGATCAAATACATTGAAATAAAATAATAACCAGAAATTACGTTTAGTATTGTAATGAATAATTAAAAACTTACAGCTTACTTTATGGAACACATTTTATGTAGCTAACACGTGCAGAGACATAGAATATAGAGTAGCCTACATGCACACCTGAAGGAGGATTTTATATTGAAGCAATATTTCAGATGTCTATTTTGTAAAGATCGATGAATGTCAAAGACAAGCTGAAGATTTATGGTGGTCAACTGATTAATTTATTCCTTATTATCACATTTCACTCTTTTGTATTTAGTTTCTACATACATATAATTTTTTTAAACCTTTTATTGTGTTTAAGGCAAACCGGAAATTCAACACTCGTGCTCTCGCTCACAATGTCCGTGTTGAAACACTTCCTTCATTACAAATAAATATGACTTTACGGTAGACAGAAGCATGTACATTATTATTATTGCTTAATATGATTTGTTTGGAATCGAATACTTTAGCATTGCTTCCGTACCCAGCTTGATGTCAAAGGTATAGTTGCAGGATGCTGTGAGCTAAAGTTAGCATGTAGCCTCCGTGTATATTTGTGTGTGGGTGTCAACAAAGCGACGCAGATTGTCGATGGTTCCGCTTCATGTTTCAAACGCACAACAAGGAGCCGAAACAAGTGTGTTTCCTTCAGTAGATTTACGGTAAGTGTGCTATACTTGTTGCAGCCATTAGCTCTTCTCTGTGTAGCTCCTTGTACGGATCATGCACCTCCTGTCAATCGCTGATGATTAAAGTTCCCCTCGTCTCCAAGTGCTCAGGCTCACCTTCCTCCTCCATGGAGTCTCTCAACACATTTGAGTCAGAGATGGAGGGTGACGGCCAGGGCAGCTACTCTCTGTTTCCTGCTCTGGACAGCATCGCTGGTCTTTCTGGAGCCGCTGAAACTCTGGAGAGGTAGTGCACTGCACAGTACTGTGGGTTTAAAATGCAGTGAGACTTCAATCATACAGCTACATAAATATACGGTGTCGGGATTAATACACTCAAAGTATCAAAAGAGAAGAAACAGAAATCACATTTAAAACCGTGACTTGCTTCAAGTATTCCATTTTCTTAACGGTGTATAATATTTAATCGAGCTCACAATATAATAAGTATAATTAGACTTTTTTTTTGCATTTTTTTGGACTTTAAAGATGCATATGTGTTTATGTAGGATAATGTATCGAACACGTACCGGATTGTATATGTCAATCACAGGTTGTGTATGTCAGTCAAGTCAGAAGAATATGTTTAATACTGGGGGTAATGGGTCTTTTTTTGTGTTTGCAGTGAACCACCAAGTGAAATAGCAGAGAAGCCAAATCTCACGTGGCTTGATGCTGCTCAGGTATATGCCAAATAGTTTTT
>OMNM01048532.1:0-39072 GCA_900302745.1 Parablennius parvicornis
GCAGGCGTTTAAAATGAACGTTATAGACAGCCCAAACTGCACTAAATGTAACCAGAATACTGTCGATACTTACCTTCATGTGTTTTGGGAATGCCCTCCAGCTTCTGACTTCTGGAACAAGGTGACCAAGAATTTGGGAACAATTTAGAAATTTCAAATTCCCAAACAACCTGCAATCTGTTAATTTAATAATGACTCGGCTCTCAGAGATAACACCAGGTTAGCACTTAGAAAAATCATATTTGCAAGTTTAACTGCTGCCAAGAAGACAATTATCGTCATGGTTCGCTCTGTCGATCAGGGAATGGATAAATCAGTTCAGGGATGTCGCCCTCATAGAAAAATCACTGGCTGTAATTCACAAGATTCGATCATCTTCTGTAGAGGCTTGGGATGCCCTTATTAGTTCTCTCTCAGACCCACATGTTCTTACAAGCCAATAACCCGGATAAAAGAACTTGATATTCAATTAATCCTCGCTGAAGAGTCTACCCACCTCTTGTATATTATTTGGTGTAGATTTAGGTTTGTCAAACTCCTATTTCTATTTTGTACTACTCTGCTTCTGTGTACATGTGTTTGGTGCTTTTATTACTTACAATAGTTTTATTTCTATTCTTTGTCTAAAATAATTCAGCAAGGTAATAGTGGAATGTATATAGTTCTTTGTTTTGTTTGGTTTGTTGTTACTGACTGAAATCCTTACTGACTATTTATTCTGTAAAATTGTCTCATGTAACAAAAACAATAATAAAAATGTATCTAAAAAAATAATAATAATAACAACGGGAGTACACAGACATTCATATGGACACATGACGCGGTCCGATTGCTGTTATGGTGACTCTCAACTATAAAACTATCCAGTCTCATGAGAATATGGACTGGCAGTCATGACACTCTGGAGGGAAACGTTGTTATTGTCCATCTACTCACATCTCTGCAGAACAACTATTTATTACAGCCATGTTGCTCATGCATAGTTGCAGCATTTCAGGAAAGTTGTGTTTAACCCTATTTCCACAGAGACGGAGTAGAAGAGTTTTCAAAATCAATATCATGCCTCAATTCACTATGTACCTAATTATTTACAGAGGACAGTGGATTTGTATTACATTATTTCAATCAATCAATCAATCAACTTTTATTTGTAAAGCGCTTAATCATATCAGCAGACATTTCAAAGTGCTTTAGCACAAGAGAAGACACAGAACCCAACTAAACCCCTCCAAAGCAGAGGCAAATTATTTACATCCTCAATGGCATCAAACATATGGTCAGGTGTTGCCAGAACTCAGAAAAATTGTCTTTGAGTTCATAGTATGTTCAGAACAACTTGTAAAATTCTAGAAATTGTCTTTAATGAAGACACATTTCTACACGTGTGTAGTAATCGTGATCACCTGAACTGACTCACCACATTATTCAAACTAAAGTGGAAAGTTATGCAACTAGTTATGCAACTAGGTGCTCCTGGTGTTCAAATAAATATATTGCACTTAATGTTATAATTTCTCAAAGCTGGTGATTTTCATTTTACCGGATTGGACTCTCTGGCTGGCTTGTTCTGGCCCTCGGGCTGGGCGTTTGATTCCCCTGCTTTGGATGGATAAATTGGGCCCAGGCCGTCTGAAGCGCATCGTTCATTGATGTTGTATTGACTGAACCTTGGCTGTGCCAGCTCAGTGTCATGGTGACATCAGCAGCCTCATGAGTTACTTCTGGCCTGTCACACAGTGTTAAAAGATCAGAAAGCATTCAGTAATTTGAGTAATCATTCCCTCACTCAGTACAAACATACCGGTAAGTCAGTGGGATGCGCCCTATGAGTACCTGACTTGTGATTTGAGCGGAATTCCTGTATTCTGAGAACCCATTAATCAGTTTAATTACAAGTCCATAGAAAAGCAATTATCATTGATCACCCATGACACACAAGCAGCTTCACTGCTCCTCAGATTTTTCTTTTTCTTCTGCATATATCATGATTTTTGTCTGATGGGGACGATGAATGAAACAACTCAGAGTGATGATACAGCATTAGTGCTTTAGGAAAACAGAAGGGTTTAGGGGACTTCTTGCCTGCCAGTGAAAACTCTGAAATTTACAAATCAGAAGTCTGTTTTATGATTATCAGAGAAAAGAACTGGGATGTTTTCAACGTCCAGGAATTGTGTACAGATCGTTGCAACATGGTGATGTGTATCATCATGCTGCAACATGAGGTGATGGTTGTGGAAGAATGGTTCAACAATGGGCCTCAAGATCTCATCAAGATATCACTCTTGCATTGAAAATCCCATAAAAAAAAATGCACCTGTTTTTGCTGTCTATAACATCCGCCTACTCATAATACAACCCCACCGCCACCAGAAGCGATGCCATTCACAACGTTGACATCAGTAAACTACTCACGCACACAGACCATCTTGGAGGAGAAAATGCTGGATGTGGAGGTTCTGAACTGGTTACACCTGGTGGTTGTGAGGCCGGTTGGATGTACTGCCAAAATCTCAGAAACACCTTTGGAAGTGACTTATGGTGGAGAGATGAAAATTCAGTTCATGGACAACAACTCTGGTGGATATTTCTGTAGTCAGCTTGCCTATTGCAGGCTCCCTCAAAACTTGTGTCGTAATTTCTGTGATAAAACTGCACATTTTAGAGTGTCCTTCCTTTTATTGTGTCCAGCCTAAGACGCACCTGTGCAATAATCCTGCTGTCTCATCAATATCTTGATCTGCCATACCTGTGAGGTGGATGGAGAAATACTCACTAACACAGATTTACACACATTCATGAACAATATTTGAGAGAAATAGGCCTTTTGTGTACACAGAAAAAGTGTTACAACTTTGAATTTGGTTCAGGAAAAATGGCAGCAAAAACAAAGATTTTGTACTTATGTTTTTGTGGGGTGTAAAATTACTGGTCATTCTAAATGGTAGTGTATTAGTTAGCACTCTTGCTCAGGGTGAGAAGACAGTAGAGGTATTTACATGTTCTCCCTGGTGACCAGGTCACTAGGCTATCTCAGAGACACTGATAGCTGTGATTGGCTCTAGTACTCTACTAGAAGATGAGTGGATTGATGAAATCTTAAAAGCTTATGTGCGCAAGAAGTGTCCATCAAAGCATTGGAGCAGCAGCCCTGTCTCGAGTCTCACCTCCAGGGAATGGCCATCACAGAGTTACTCACCACCTTGTTTAATGCTTTTGTAGCTCATCCGTGGAAAAACACACCGATCATTCCGGATGTTGTCCACCACGAATCTGTTAACACTAAACAGAGCTAACTTGTTTATCTGCGACTCGGCCAGTCTTAGTTTGCATACCCGGATGAGGCTCTGAAAGCTGTGATTGTACCCGATGAGGAGTACTGGGATCAGACAAGGGTTGTTTTGTTTTAATACTGTTGCAGCTGCCTCCATCAGTGAGATCTTTAAAGTTTACAAGTGTTCACCTTACAACTTAGACCTTACATATCAACTTTTTATATTGTGAACTCCCATCATTTGCCTCAAATTTCCTAAATAGTCTTCCATCATGTTTCTATAAAGTTTTATTGATAAGTGATTATTTGTGTTGCATTCAATCAGAAAGAGACACCAGCTTGAAATCACTTCACAAACCTCCAAAACAACATATCCTGCCAGTTGAATGAAAATGTGTAAAATTCAATAAAAGTATTTCCAAGCATTCTTAGTATTTGGCAGTTTTTGGAGCCATCAATCTATATTTTGTGTTTCTGTTACAATGAATTCCCTCGTATGTAAACGCCCATTGATAAAAATGGTTCAATCCCCATTCCCCTTAATCCACTGAATTGTTAAAGTGTGTTTCTGCAATACTCTCAATCTCATGTCTCTCCCAAATGGTGTGTGAGCAATTTATGTCGAATAAGGAAAAGCCACCCCCATATATTTGGTTTGTTTCAGTGTTATTTGATTGTACTTCATGTAATTTCTTTGTAGTGTTATATTAGGGTAAGAATGTTCAAAGTTGAAAGTGTTATAATTTCTTAGTGGTGTGTAGTTAGTTTAATTGCTCAAACTATTACTTTGTGTTCATTCACAGCTTCTCTTATGACACAGAATGCGTAGCTGGGTTTTTTCACCAAAAGGGGGAGTACAGTACCTCCCAAAGTAAGCGGACTCGTAAGAAGTGTGACTTCCAGTGATGATTTGGCGAGCGGGACAAGAGTGCAACGCAGAAGGTTAACGGGTCGTGTGATGTGTTTTTAGCAGTAGATAAATACAAGCCTCACACATGGAACTAATCATTCATGTGTGCAACATTTGCATGAAAGCCTTCGCCATGAGTGTGACTGATCATGATTTATGTACAGAGAATTACATCTGACTGACCGTGTAAAATGCATTTTGAGATCCCCAAATAGTCAAATGTGTGATACGAGCCATTCGCCATTTATCTTGAAGATACCATTGATAGATGGAAGATACCAAGAGTTGATTTGCAGATTTTGTCTCATGACCTCTTAGTCCCGTTGTTTATTATTTTGATTCGACAAAAGACTAATTTTCATTCTTTCTTTGATTTGGATTCCATCCAGCATCTGTAGATCATGATTGATCACCCTACCCTCTGTAAAGAATGTGTTTGCTATGTGATATCTAGTTAAATCATAATCATAAATCATCTAGTTCATTTGATCTTTCAGTATATGTAGTTTTTGATTTTGTAAAGTTATATTTTATATTATTTCTTTCATTTATCTATGTGGTTCATGTTGGTTCTCGACTGAGAAATGGCCAGATCAGCTTCTGAAAACCCAGCCTGTGATTTGGTTGTCTGGTTTGTTTTGCACTTCTTCTTGTTTCACTTTAAGGCAGCAGCATTGTAGAAACAGAGTGTGTTACCCGTGTGGCCATGTTGACTGGATTACTATTGCAACAACAAGTCAACAGTGGGTTAATGTCTTACGACATTCTGGTAGGTTAAATAGCTGGATGGTTTCACTACTTTTGAAAGTTTTCTGAATAATTTGTGTTTTTCCTTGTATAATTTCACCTCTGAAGATCAACTTTAGTGGAAGTATACATAATTTTGTTGAATTTGAGGAGTATCTGATGGAAATAGGTCTTGTCATTACGTCCAACAGTCTTGTTGGAGCAGGATACAGTAGAATGCTATTGGGTCTGATCTAGTTCTGACTACTTCTGGAGGATCTGATCCAAAATTTACAAATGTTTCTCACGTCTTACAACAATGTAGGGTAGGAAATCACATCCAGTCAAAACATCAACATTGCCATCCACAGGATTTAAAAGGAATGCAGGAAACGTGGTAGCTGGATTTAAACCGTCTGTTTTAGCTTTTGCCCTGAGCCAGGTTCATCCTGATCATGGTCCAGTTAATGTTATGATTTATTCAAAGCGGAAAGACAAATACAAATGGTGAAGGTACGGTGAAGCACTGCCGGTCCGTTCTCTCTGCGCTGCCCTTTAATTCCCCACTCTGGATAATGTAGCTTATCTCCGAGCAGCAGAGCATGGATTTATGGAGCGTCATAGTGAAGACAAATCACTGGGAAACAACAGGACTTTAATTCCTTTTGCATGCATTGTGAATATTGATGGTGTTTTATGTTGTTAGATCACCTTCACATTGTGCCTCTTCAGCCCACAAAGATGCTCTCCTGTACCGGCCAGGACATTGTGCATTCATGCTTTTTATTGATGTTGTATTGACTTACATTTGTTTCTAGCAGAGTTATTCTGAAGTCAGTCACATCTACCACTTGGTGAGCCTTAAGCAAAGTTGTTAACAAAGTCAACAGTTTGCTTTATTCAAAACTCTATTTAATCCTGCTTGAATGTAAAGGCATACAGTAGTTTCACTAGCTGATGTTTAACAATGTAGGGGGAAAAAATCATTTCCCTGGATGCCTGCTCTGATCCTGACATTGGCCAAAGCTCACACAAAGCTAAATTACTTTAATTCTCTCAGTTAGGTCTTGACCTGACCATGTTGAGTGAATTGAGACCTGCGCTATGATTACTACGGTCTCATTAAAATAAAACTGAACTTTTGACACAACTTTGAAGTAGGAGTCTTTCATAATACTTTATGTGAACTAATAGTTTACACTTAAAGCTTAAACGTAAACCTCCAAGGTGGAGCTATGGGGATTCACCTTGCATGAGTTCTCGGCCTTGAGATTGAATGAATCCAGCATATAATGCAAAGGCTTCTGTGTTATTAACATCTTAAACATTTCAGTGGGTACCAGATGAGCTAATAAGGTCTAGGATTACATAATCAGCCATATCACCACTGATGTGAAGTGAATAACATTGATTACCCTATTAGACGTTGTGTTTGAACCAGTGAAATGGGCAAGCATAAGTCTTTGACGACAACTTCATTCAGGATTCAGGATAGATGACCCGGACAGAGCATCTCCAAAACTGTGGCTCTTGTGAGATGTTGCCAGTCGGATTGATCAGAGCCAATATGATCCAAGGAAGACTAATTAGCGAACTGATGATACAATCACATTGCTGCCGTTTCTGTGGAAACTTACATCATTTTCAAAATGTTGCCCTGTAAACGCAAAACTTTTCTGAAACAAAGATGATGTGCTTTCGCTTGAAACATTGTTGTGTAAATGAGGCTTAATATGCACAAACAAAAATATATGCAAAGGAAAACAAGACAAAGCTGGAACAATTGGCAGTGGAACCAAATAACACATACTTTATCCCTTAGATGCATCTGTGGGGTCAAAAATGACCCCAAGGGTTGTGATTTTCAAAATCTTTGAAATTAAAAGTTTCTATATTTTCATATTGCAGGTATTCCTCATGAAACATGTTTGTAACATGAGGCTATTTGCATGAAAAAAAAAAAAAAAAAAAAAATTACAGTTATTGTATCGTCACACCTCTTCTCCATAAACGGGGATTGACTATTCCTGAAGGCAAAGAGAATCGTTATGCTCTCTGAGAGATCTTCTAATTAACCACGTGTAAAAGACCACTATGTCAATTGGACAATTTAAAAGATATTTGCTGTTTGTTGTGCTTTCATGGCAAGCAGACCAGAGCTTACAGGAAACACACCACATGGCAGCCTTCAGCTATATATGAGATCTGTTCTTGTTCATCTGCAGGCATAAATTCATTTCATAGAAACATAATACACAGCAATCACATAATACAAGAAGTAATTCATGAGAACAATAAAAACACTGGGAACAAAGTTTAAATCAAACATCTGGAAGATACATGACACTTAGATCTAAACTGGAGAGTTGTTATCCCCTTCCACATTTCTATATTTCTCTCATCTTCATCAGTTCTTTCTATGGTTTGAAGATGCTCAGACGAGCTCTGTCATGTATTCCAGGCGACCTGGCTGAAATCAGGAGGGTCCAGACGGTTTGCAGGGTGAACAGACTCTGGGATGACCTGTCTGAGGAAATCAGGTTTGTCTGTTCCTTTATTAAAATTTCACTCAAAAAAGGTGCAATTATTTTGCCTCTGGCTTTATCAAATCTTTATTTTAATTAGTTTTAAATGTCCTGTGTAATCAATGTTGGATTTTCTTTTTCACACCTTGAGTCATTTCGGATAAAAAGGCTTTAAACTGGATCGGGTCATCTCATATTTTCACTTCACTCTAATCAGGCTGAATGTGTATTACACACCTCCACCAGTTCAAGTCAACCTTTGAAGAACCTTTGAGGAGAAGAAAATAAACTCCCACAGCTGCACAGGCATCATAAAAATAATTATTTCTAATAGATGCAGAAATGTGCAGGAAGAGCCATCAAACATTTGATTAAATTTAGAAGAGAAGAGAATGAACGTAGATTTAAAAAAAACCTTAATTGTGAGTATTTTTTGGCAAAGATTGAGGAAATAATATTGTATTTTAGACAGGCCTTTCTATGGACTCGACATTACCTTGTTTGTTAAATGAATCGATACAGGGTCACTGAATGTGATTTCAACCAATCTACTTTAGGCTCCACTTACACCACAACACTTTGATCGTTTTTACATTTTCCTTTCAGAAAAGTTTCCCGTATACACAGTAACATTATGAAAATGGTGTCCATGTCTTTTTTGACAGATACAATCCAGAAAATCCACCAACAACTTAGTGAAAAACCTTCTTTCCCAAATCTCAACAGACCTTCACCCATCCACACACTCATTCTCCTCCTTCCAGCTCCCCACTCTCTCGGGAATCTCAGATCTCATCCAAAAATCCAAACTATCCACCTGTCAAATGAACCCTCTCCCCACACATCTGGCCAAATCCTGTCTCCGCTCTCTGGTCCCCCTCATTTCTGCCATCGTCCACTCCTCCCTCACTACCGGAACTGTTCCCACAACCTTCAAAACTGCTGCCATCACCCCCATTTTGAAAAAACCTGATGCCGACCAGTCCGACTTCAACAATTATCGCCCCATCTTTAATCTACCCTTCATCTCAAGAATCTTAGAAAAAACAGTTGCCTCCCAACCTCCCAACACTCTCATCCATCCCATAATAACCTCTATGAGAATTTCCAGTCTTTTTTCCGGCCACTCCATAGCACTGAAACAGCACTAGTGAAAATCCCCAATGACCTCCTCATGGCAGCTGATTCTAGACTCCTCACCATCCTCATCCTCCTTGACCCGAGTGCGGCCATCAATACCATCTGTCACTCCACCCTCCTCAACAGACTGTCTTCTATTGGCATCTCCCACACTCCATTAGATTGGTTCACTTCATGCCTCACTGGCCGCACTCAGTTCACTCAACTTAAATCCTGCAAATCCATTCCCTTCTCTGTCACTACAGGGATGCCCCAAGGCTCTGTATTGGAACTCCTCCTTTTTATTATTTACCTCCTTCCCCTCTGCCATATCTTATGCAAATTTAACATACATTTCCACTGCTATAGGGATGACACCCAGCTCTACCTCACCACTAAACCCTCATCCACCCTCCCACTCACCTCCCTCACTGATTGTATTTCTGAAGTAAAAACCTGGTTCACCCTCAACTTACTTAAATGACACAGCAATAAAACTGAGATCCTGCTCATTAGCACCAAGTCCACTCTGTCCAAAACCAGCAGCTTCACTATCAACATTGACAATTCTTCTGTTTCACCCGCCCCCAGGTTATGAGTCTGGGTGTCATCCTCGACAGCACTCTATCATTTCAATCTCACATCAATAACATTACCTGGTCTGCCTACTTCTATCTATGAAACATCAATCATCTCCACCCTGCCCTCACCCCCCACGATGTAGTTAGCATGCCAAGCCACAAGTTGGTGCTGTTGTTTGTTTTTGTGTTGAAACGTCGCACATATGTGCGCAGAGAGCAATTCACTATAAATATTAACACTAGGAGAACGCGGACATTCGTATGGACAGACGATGAAGTTGGATTATTATTACAGTGACTGTCAGCTTTAAAACTATCAAGTCCCAGGAGAATATGGACTGGGAGTCATGGCACTCTGGAAGCCACCATTGTTGTTATTGTCCAACTATTCACATATGTGCAAAAGAACTATTTTTCACAACCGTGGTAAATACCGCATATGCATTTCAGAATAGTTGCGTTTTCCTCGTTTCCATGGAGATTGAGCACCTTTAAAAAGTTCCACCTTTTGAGCCGTTTTCAAAAAGTTGCTTTTTCAGTGGATTCCACCACTGTTGTGGCGTAAACAGACAACCAAAACTATAAACATGTTTTTTGTTTTAGAACATTGTCATGTAAACGGTACCTGAATGTGTGTTACCACCACCCTCCTCTCCCCTCTCTTATGTGCCTCCAGTCGGGTCGTCAGCATGGTAGCGGGGCATGTGGCCACGTCTGAGGACAGCAGCCGACGCCAGCAGTCATGGAGGTGGAGGGAACTACGGAGCCGGACTACGTGGATGTGGATCAGGGTCTGACTTTGGCCTGCATCGCCTTCCTCTGCCTGTTGCTGATGGCCATGATCATCCGCTGTGCCAAGGTCATAATGGACCCGTACAGCGCCATCCCCACCTCCACCTGGGAGGAGCAGCACCTGGACGACTGACACACCCAAACACACATATGCAGCGAATGTATATGTGTGTTACTGCCGGCAACCACAAACGACCAAACCAGCAAATGTCTCGGAGCAGGAGGGGGCCTCACGGGCTCTGTGGCATGGAAATACAGACTTTTCCATTTTGAAATAAGACAAAAACAATTAAGCACACTGGTATGATAAAAATAAATGGAATTTTGTTATTTAGGAATGTTTAATAATGTTGAAATATTTCAGTTTTTCTAAAACATTGAAGCACTTCAGAGTATGTATGTATGTAAGTTGGTCTTTATTCACTTTATGAATATCACACGGTCATGGATTTAGAAAAGGTACAAAAACCTACAGCACAGCTCTTTTGTTTCAGAGTGGAGTAATCCTTTGACAAACAGGCACAAATATAAGAGAAATCCAAGTGCATGCTGAGGACAATGAGTAAAGATTGTTCGATCAATACATGGAATGACTACAAGGAAAAAGGAAGTGGGAGGCTGCGATGAGAGAAATTCCTCTGATGGAGGATTACTATTACAACTACCCAGCAAAGCACACAAACTTGGATTTTTCGTATCTGCCCAGAGATGTCTCAGTAGCCCCTGGAGCTGCCTTACATTCACAGAAACACAATCAGTCATGGCAAGTTGATGCCGGCGTTTGGTGATCGCGCTTTCCCTTTACGTCGTCACAGACCGAGGCTACAAAATAATACTGAAGATGTAACAATGGGAAGGTTCAGAGGCAAAAATCTGTCCTTTCAAATTGGAATATCACGGTTCCCCATTTCTATTCACGCACATTTGTAAATGTTGTTTTGTTTACAACAAATTGCTGATTTTTAGATCATGTACACAAGTAGAACACTGAAGCTCTTAAAGTCAGGATCTGCTGTTTTTGTATCGAGCAAATTAAACGGGTTAGTCAGACAGTTTGGTTATTACTGAGAAAATCAATCGGAATACTGTTTCTATAGTAGACGCATAAATGCCCTCCCGTTTAGATATGTCTAATTTGATTCTTGAACATTCTGTATTCCCCCCCCCCCACTTAATCGAAACATTCACAATTACAAACTTATTCAATTTAAAACTGTCAATTCAGTCAATATCAGTAGTCATAGTTCCGATTTGGGCTCTGCTTAGTTCAGTTTTCTGTGTAAGGGGATAGACAAAACTGTTATTTGACTTAAAACTGTACTACTTATGCATCCTGAGTTATCTTGGTGATCTCACAGACTATAAGTCCGAATAATGTAATGACAACTTTTATCTCCTGGGCAAGTCTTATCATTTAGTAGCTGGTATTTATTTACTTTAGTTTCCAACGCAATTTACCATAAACAGAATGTAAAACATGTTGCATTTGGGGAAATGTCACTTCTCAGCTTGTTCTTTGGGTTCCTGGTAAAGTGTTTGCACCTCTTCTGCGTCAATATTGACCCAACTCTTTAATTGCAATACCAAATTACTGGAACGTCCCTTTAAGTCACACAACACGCAGTCGGGGGAGGTGGCTTTTGAGTCGCTGTTTCTTTGTAAAGCACACACGCAGATGTTTTAGTGTGTTTTCTAAGTAATTCTAACTTGATTGACTTGTATTTGCTTGTCCGAGTCTCCACAGTGGACATTAACAGACGATCTGCAGCAGTCTGGCCGTTCCGACGATGGCCATGCTTGTTTCTGCTGCTACCTGAGCATGTCCTCGCAGGTATCCAATCCTGTCCCGTGTGTCTCAGCTCGGGGCGGCATGGACTGTCACGCTCATTGTTTGCTTTGCCTGTCTTCAAATTCAGCATCTTTTGGAATTTTCTTGCTGCTGTTATTTGCCGATCAGCGTAGACAGCATTCGTCATCTCTGAGATGATCGTCAGTTGCATGTAATGAAGTGCCTATGCTTACTGTCAAACAGAAAAGAGCCATTTAGTGACTGTGCTGAGTTCCACATCAGCCACGAATCCCTTTACTTCCGATTTCTAGGACAACCCTGACACCCGGAGCGTAAAGTGGCACATTATCTTGAGGAAACAGGGAAGTAGCTAAAGTTGTATGTATTGCTTTATGGTGATCTTAAATATCCATTAAAGACAATAAAAGTGATAGAAGATTTGAGAGTTGGTTGTTTCCTTTAACATGTGAGCAGAGCAGGATTTTCACATGTTTTTGTCTTTTCTGAGATGATGGCGTTCCTGCTCGTATCGTAATTCGGAATACAACAGAGGAATGACAGAGCAGCACCACGATGATCCACTGGACACCAAAAAGGAAAGACTTGTTTTTTGGGGGTTTTTTATGTTGCATCCAAGATTTATAAGCAGCCACCTCGCAGCACACTGCAAACCAAGTAGACAGGAGTTCCGCCCTTTCAAATTGATTTTGTCTTCTGCATGAAATGGCCCTAATTCATGATCTGATCGATGTATGAGCCACAAGTATGGACAATGTTCACACAATACTACAGATACATTTCTGATATTTCACAGCGAGCTGAACAGAAATAGTTTTTTCTGTATCTCAGAGCCCCTTCGGCTGAGACAGATTTTTAATTTCCACAAGTAGGAATAGCTCAAAGATATCAATGAAAGTAGATAAATCTGATTTAAAGTCCAGAGTTTGCCTGAAATCATGCCTAATATATGTTTATATATCATTAAATAAAAGGGACAAACATGCCAAATGTGAATGTTGTTTTTTTTTTTTTATGTTTTGGGCATGAGTTTACACGACAACAGTGCTCTGAGCCAGTGAAAACAACTTTTTTTAAACTTAGCCAAGGTGTAACTTTTTGAAAACACTCTGTCACCATAGAAATGGGAAAAACTGAGTTTTCTGAAGTTCTGCTACTGTGCATGCGCACTACAGCCATAGTAAATAGTTCTTCTGCACATGTAGGAGTAGACAACACCAACAATGGCTGCTAATAGCAGTTTCATTACAAATTTAAACAACAGCACCCACTAATGGTCCAACATGCTAACTACGTTGTTTTTTAGCATTTTGGCTGTTTCCATGCAAAAGGCCATCATCTGCAAAAATGTTACCGTGGAAGCACGACACTTTTCTAAAATGAAAACACAAACATTATTCGTTTTTACTTGAAAATGTTGCCGTGGAAACTGAGCTCAGGATGAATGAATGAATGAATGAATGAATGAATGAATGAATGAACGACAGACTGGACTGCAGTATAATGAAATAATTGTGATTTTTTTTTTTTAAAAACAGTCAAAACTAACATTGTTTTTGTTTAATTTTACAGTAAAATGCAATTGAACTGAACAAAAATATCTCAGTTATTGTTATCCGTCTGCGATTCTTGAGGTATTTTCTCATCAACTTGTGACTTGCATAATAGGCTACATGCTACAGAGAGGAAAATTTGCTCCGAGTCAAGGACGCACGGCGCACATACAGAGATCCACAGGGCTTTGAAGGTCAAGTTCAAGGTACATACAGTATGATAATGAATCCGGCTCTACATTGTGAGAATGTAAAACAGCCATTTAATTTGACTTGACAATTAAACAGTGTCCTGTTTCCTCCCCTGCTTTTAACCTTGGCTGAGTGCAGACGGCCTCCTGTTCTCCGCCGCTCTGTGTCTATGAAAAGGTCATTCTTTCTCTCATGTTAAGCATGCTTATCGGGGCACAGGGCACCACTGACAGCGTTCAGTATGCAACCGAGCACGTGGGAGACTCCAGCTAATGTCTCTCTGGCCTTCACAGTCCATTTTACTGCAAACTGGGTACCAGGAAACGGTTCATACCAAGTCTTTAACCTTTTCCTTTGATGTGAATGAGTCCGGAGCACCTGTCATCACAAACCTACACAGTGTCCGGAAAGTTCTGGCTTTTTGCGTCAAAGGAAAATGTGGGCACATCAAACACAATGGAGGAGTTTTGATATTGAATTTAATTTAAAGCGATTTTA
Organism: Parablennius parvicornis; assembly: GCA_900302745.1. Taxonomy (NCBI): domain Eukaryota; kingdom Metazoa; phylum Chordata; class Actinopteri; order Blenniiformes; family Blenniidae; genus Parablennius; species Parablennius parvicornis. The sequence continues at coordinate 13,978 of OMNM01048532.1, forward strand.
TATCAGACATATTAGAAGAAAAAAAAAGGCCCCCAAGTGCAAACGGAAAACCTTCGTTGGATTTTTGCTGTTCATTTACACGAAAGCGTACACAGAGACACACAGGATACTTTTTTTGTTGTTGTTGTTGAAAATTTCTAATTCCATCTCCGTGGAAATGGGGCATAACAACAAGAGAAGCCGCCTTGAGATCAGAATTTTGCAGGTTCAAATCCCACAATGGACAGCTCACCACTGTGGATCTCTATGCCAGACTCTTTCAGTGTAAAGTTTGCATATTATTTCTCTGTAGAAGGAAGTCAGACTACAAAGTATATCTATATACTCATTTTAGTCCGACTTTGTAGCCACATGTCAAAACAAGCCAGCTGCTACACAGAGATCATGTGATCTACATATTTAAATGAGCTTATTTTAAGCCAGGAAGTGACTTAATTAATGAAATACACCAAATTTACACATACCAATTATTTTTGCACTAAATAAATTAAGTTCTGTGTAAAAAGTATCGAAGCTACTGCAATGTGCTCTTAGAAAGATCATGGAAAGATGATTGTTAGACTGCGTCCGAGTCTGCAGCACGGACTTGGAACAGAAACACAGTGAGGAGTCGAAAGGAAGTGAGGGCTGTGTGAACTCCTGTTGTACTTGTTTCCTCCTCTAATGTACCTAGAATACACTCACATTGCACTATTGGGGGTGATTCACCAAGGTTCTTGATGCACGCTCACCCAAAGAGACTTCAACAAATAATAATATAATGTAGAGTTTTGGGAGCATCAAGCCCTGTGTAACACAATATTGTTTGCATGTTTGTTTTCTTGCGATCCTCAGGATGTGGTTTGATGGAGTACTGAGCCCAAACAAACACAAAATAAAATGCGATGGCAAGAAGTTGGATGTGGACACATAAAACATACCAAAATATTTCAACAAATAAATGCAAATTTGGCTGGGGAAAAAAAAAAAAGCTAAAAAAAAAAAAAGGCCATGAGGGATAATCTCATGTCACAAAGTCAGAAGTATTCAGAGGAAATTTTATTTCTACAGTTTGAAAAACAATTTAAATCACTTTTACAGAGAAAAATTCAACAATTCCACAAGCAAGGATAGCATGTCTATGCGAATGTTTCTTTCTGGTTTTTGAGGTGTAATTAATTTAAATAAAATGAATTAATCAACAACAAGACCTTGATTCATAACCTTGTGTATCTTATTCCCCTGAAGGATTACTTCAGTCAATGGATAGTTGTTGTTGTTTACAACTTGCTCATAAATTTACATATCATTTCTATAAATGATTCAATTAACCATGAAACATAATCTCTTTTTAATGATCCTTCCCACATTGCTGATTCGGCATCAGACAGTAGAATTAGAAAGAAACAACCACGGAGAAAAATAATGAAGGCTAATACAAGAGTGAAAAATCAGGCACAAGCACATCTAATTCTTGTCTTCTGTATCTTCTACCCTTCATGGCAGAGGCTTACATCCATATTCTGAATTTCTAAATCAATGTTGTGTTTATTTTCCCCTCAACCATCAGAACTTCTGTTTAGTGCATTAACATTTTTTAACGATCCAAACGAACCTTAAGGAAGGAAACGCATCATAGCCTTTGCAGCCTGTGAATGCATAATTCTACTGTTTTTAACAAATTTATACCCAAAATGTGTCAGCACATCGACATGCTAATGCACGTACTTTCCCCTCTTGAGAACCGTGATATGGTGTCTTGTCAGATGGCTGGATATAAAACCCTGAGCACCACCGTAACAAAACCTCAACGTGACTGACTAAAACCACAATGATTCAGGAGACTCGCTCTGTTATCTCAGAGATATTTCTCTCATGGTTCCCTCTCAGCTGTGAAATTGTCCTCTACGTCTCTTCACGGCAAGCAGGAGCAGAGAAATCTGAAATCCTCTGGGCTTGGGAGCTCTGGACTAATTACAATGAGAAAGGCTTTCCATGACTGGGACACAGCCGAGAACATGACTCATAACTGAGAGGTGGTGGTTGGATGAGGTGTGTATGTTCTTAGATGAGGGTGGAGGTAGTTGGAGGAGAGTTGAAGGTGGTTGTATGAGGAGTGCACGAGGAGGTGGTTGGATGAGGGGTGGAGGCGATTGGATGAGAGGTAGGGGTGGTTGGATGAGGGTGGAGGTGGTTGGATGTGGGGTGGATGTGGTGAGGAGGTGAAGTGTGGTAGAGAAAGAGGCTGAAACAACCTGCTGACATGTCACCTGACTGGAGCCTGGATGGGGGATTGATCCGCACCAGCGTGTTATTTTTGTCGCAAATTTATTAAACTTTTTGTAACTTCAACATGAAGCTCTGGTTTTTTGGGCTGTTAGCTCCTGCACGTAAAACTAATGGTAAGAAAACATTTCATAGGACAGCGGTCCCCAAACTTATTTTGGGTGGTGACCCCATTTTGACACCACAAATTTCTGGTCACTTATTATAAATGAAAGATGTTTTACTTTACTGACACGTTTCAACTGCGTCTGCAGTCTTCGTCAGGGTGACATCTGGCCACGCCCCCCCGCCATCCAATGGTTTCTGGTGATAGTTTCACCTGATAAAGACCGACACGTCAAACATCAGATGACACACTGAGAAACACTGCAGACACTATCGAACCAAGTCAGGAAGTTAAAACATCTTTCATTACTAATTTGTTGGTCAACCAATGTCATAAACACCTTAGAAATTTTATCTAGAAATAGTTTTGGGCATGTTTTTTATGCTATATTGCAAACACAGAGTAGACAGAATTAATGCCCTAAGTGACAATTTTATTTTTCCCTCAAGATATACGCTATATTTATCAGGCTGAAAGTTCATACAAAACAATCTTTCTTATATGGAATTATGAAAGACGAAGCTACTGCAGCATCTTAAACTGGCCACCGTGAAGATTTGAAAGAATAAAGGAATCACAGTGCTTCTGTGTCAGCTTCGGTTTGTTTTATCTTTTTTGTATTATATTGTCTCTCAGCTCAGCACTGTTAATAGGACGGCTGAGCCTGAGCGCCTCGCTGCAGCCTTTCAGAGTCGGGCGCTATAGTCGACAGAGCAGATCTCATCTCTGACGTCGCGTCCAGTCGGGAACGGTGCTTTGACTTCATTCACACCAGGGCTCGAAATCCAGCTTCACACAGGCGTGTGTGTTCAACAGGAACCAAGAGTTGTTAGAGCACACAGGGACAGGGACACACATCCCTCCCACTGCCACTCGTGAGTGTAATCCCTGATGAGTTTCATCACATGAAAGTGTTTCTTGCACTTTCCATTTTGTTTTCTTTTTTTCACTGACTGCAAGTTGGTATTTATACAGGTTGAAGCGAAGGAACTCAAATTGCGGTAACAGTGTCATCACGTGACTGCGGTCATCGATCTAGAAGCACCTGCTCAGATATTTTTATATGCTGCATTTTATTTGAACTCGAAATACATTGGAGAAAGTGAAAGTATATAGTATAAATGTTTAAAATTCTGTGTGGTATTGTTAATTATAAATAGAATAATAATTAGTTAAAAAAATTATTAAATCAGTATTTTTTTGTTTGTGTGGTGACTTGGACTCAAAATGTCCCGACCGTGTTTTTGGACAAAAGCAGATATAGGGGATGGCGGAAGATTTGTAAAAACATGTTGAAAATAGCTGCCTGGTGTTGTGAAGAGAATGAAAAAGGACATTGCGATGCTTCTTTCTTGCATAAAAATATTTATTATAAAGTTGGTAGCATCAGGATCAAAGACGATAGAATGAGTCTGGGAGAAAGTTCTCAAGCAAATGATCCTCTCTCCCTGCACAGCAGAATCTCTGCGATATATATGCATCTCTCGCGAAACAGGCTTCAGCAGTATGTTACAGGTCAGGAGAATGAATTCCATATCTAAGCATTCCACATCCTCACCTTGTCTTCCCACAGTTCCACACAAGCAAAATGGGGAGGACATGATATATGACAGCATGACAGTACATATGGTACACCTCAATGGCTATAGTTCTAATGACCTCTTGACGCCTTAAAAACAATAGGAAAATCTTCAGGTCAACAATTCTCAGTCTTAGATCCTGTTAACGTGTCAAAGCCAAAAACTGCCCCATTTCTTTCAATGGGTCGATGTCCATGCGGGGAATTACTGTGGAGACACTTTTGATAATGTTCTTCTGAAGTCATGGTCTTTCCTGGAATCTGTACCCAAATACAAAAGAAGTGAAATCTGAACACTTACTCCAACATTTACCTTGAAAACACATTTGCTATTCGGGCTTTGTTGAGTCATTTTCACCATCTGCCAGTTTGAATAAAGATTCAACAGTCTCCCTGAGTTAATAATTCACTAACTATTTTCCAAGAAGTGGTTGGTTTTCCATCACGGAGCCTAAAGTAATCAGGGTGACGCTGCCTCACTACCACATTCTGCTGCTGCTCATTTCTCTGCAGAAATTTCTCTGTCAATTTCCTCGCAGACCAAAACGTGTTGCTTTGATCAAACTGCTGCATTTAGCTTGGACGTTAAATACATATGGTGCAATAAAAATCCCAATTTACTCTATTTTCATTTCCTCATTCGAAGACATGATTCCCTCCAAAAAGTATGTATTCATGCATAAACATGCATAGACGCACAGTTGGCCAGCAAAGTTTTCCCTGAAAGTTCTTCGACAAACAATTTGGAAAACATGTATGACCTCACAATAATTTCATATTTGTGGGCAAAAGTCCCTAAAATAGAAATGTGAAAACTTATATATGCACAACCCTGGTTTACTAACAGGACACACTCCTCCCAGTATTTTCTTTAAAATACTGGGAGGAGTTTAAACTCATTTACAACCAGCATTGTGATTTCTCTGAAAACGTTTAATATTTGCTTCTGGTAACATATTAGCAGCAAAGGTGTAAATCAGCAAATTCTAGCATCCAGTCATAACCCAAACTTCACTAAAATCCAATCTCAGCAGAACATTGTTGTTTTTCTTCATACAAAAACAGTCCATTGTGTAATCCACATTGAAATACATATCCTACAGGGGAATATTCATATTTCACTGTGAAGTTCAACCTGAATGTGTGCACTTGGTGTTTCTGTATTCGTGTAACCGGATGAAGGCAGAGATTATCCACAACAAATCTTACCAGCACAGCTTTTCAAAAAAGAGTTTTTCACAGACACTCAGCAGATAAATGTGAAAACAGCTCTCTGGCTGCAATCTCTGCACATCCATCATTCTGCACGGCAGAGCTCGAAAATCAACTGCAGGACGGAGGAGAAAAACACAGTTTTGCGAGGAGGAAGTGAAACCACACAAAGAGGGGGACTTTAACTCAAAACTTGGAAATGACAAAAATGTAAATTTCTTCCGTTTCTGGGTGAACTACTGTCCTACACTTTTGTACTTCAGTTTTTATGTCACAGATCACTGACCGCATCACGCCTCCTTGCTGTTGGAAATCAATACTTGGTAATTAAGTTGGCATTTATTTAGTTGCATCAGCAGATCTGTTCGTTGAGCAGCCAAAACGTTAGCCTCCACCTTCTCTTCGTGTTTACTATGATGCTTTGAAGAAAACTGACGATGACTTGAGGTGTGGGACAGCCAGAGAAGTTGAAGATCACATGTGCTGTACTGGGATGTTAATTGAAGATGATGAAAGATCAATAATGAAACTCATGAGATCACACCATTTCTGAGCATCTGTTCTGTTCATGTTATTGTTAACCTTCCAGGTTTTGTTTTCATTACCTCCGCCAAAGAGGTTATGTTTTTGCCAGGGTTTGTTTGTCTGTTAGCAGGATTAGGCAAAACCTCCTGACGGGATCTTCCTAAAGAAAATTTGGAAGATGTGTCTTGACAAACTTAGATTCCATTAAATTTTGAGAGTGATCCGGATAACCACCTGGATACAAAAAAAATATCAAGGATCCTGTTTTTCCCCTTTACTTATGATTGAATTGTTTTCATATCTCTCTGAGATCTTATCTGATTGACTTGTAAAAATTCAGTGGTCTGCAGGATGGTCATATCTAGTAAGGTACAAAATTTCATCCAGATCAGATCCAGAATAAGGTCAGGAAACATTCCAGAAGTCAACATTGGAAACCGCATTTACAAGTTTCAAGTAAATTCTCTCAATTCTCTTGAAATTTGACATGTATATTTGGAGGATCATTGCCCTGAATTGTGCCTAATTTCATCTGGATCTGATTCAGATTAACGATATGGCGGCACTTTAAAGTTGGGAAATTTTAACATTGAAAACGCCATTCGCCGGAGGTCCGAGCTCTCTGAGTGCTTTTCCAGTTGTTTTTTTTTTTTTTAACTAAAATTTGTCTTGGCACAATTAAAAAGATAAGGGGTCAACCATTGGGGGATTAGTGATAAACCCAGTTTTCACTATTTTGTTTTACTCAGACATGCTGCATTCTTTATCTAGAGTGGCCATCAAAATGTATGATAGCCTTTTTCTACCACATGAAATGTGAGAAACAATCCTATTGTATCTGCTTGGTATTCTTTGGTAATACTTGGTATCCCCTAGTACTCCTTGACACCACTCTATACCCCCTGTGGTACCCCTTGTTACTCGTTGGTACTCCTTTGCAGTCTTGGGCGCCCGTTGGTACTCCTTGGTACCCCTTATAGTATGCCTTATTCCCAAGTGATAATTCTTGGTACTCCTTAGAACTCATTGGCACTTCTTAGTACCCCTTTGCACAAAGTATTTAAGGGCCATATCCCGACATATGACAGTTTAAGTGATTTCTCTTTAGTTCAGTCTATACTAAGGAGTTCTAAGTGTTACGCCTGGGAGCCGGGGTGCAGTGTCAGAAGAACCCAGAAGCAGACCAGGAAGCAGAGCAGGTGCAGTTTAGTTAAGGTTTAGTTAAACTGCAAGACGGGGATCGGAGACTCTGGAGTGAAGAGTGGATGGGTGAGAGGACCGCAACCAGCCGGAGACGCTCAGATCAACAAGCCTGTCACGCATACCCATGAAGCTGGTGACTCAGGTGAGAAACTGAATCTTCTGGCACTAGCTCCACCTGACTGCAAGGCTTAAGAGGTGGGGGGAATCAATTAGTAAATCACCTGCAGGTGTGTCAGTGAGGGAGGATCCGGTGCTAAAACAATAACTCCACTCTGTAATAGTAGGACTATACATTTCCTATTCTGTTTCATTTTCTCTTTACTTTCATCACAAGTGCGCCAGGAGATTTTTTTAGTTGTCTGCCCCTGGTAAGAGTAGATGGTATAAGTAGATATTATTTGTTCATCTTATTTGTCAATTATCTTGATATTGATGGCTATTTGTGACAGAGAAGGTGACAAAATATACACACAAAAAAAGCCACAGGATTTACCACTGTTAGCTTGAAGTGCTAGTTTTTAAATATATTATTAAAAGTTGCCTCAAGTTAGCCTCAAACCACCAGTGAGATACTTCGTAACTATAGGAATGGTAGGCTTACATGTCATGTATTTTACCATCAGTGCTAATTTTTGTCTGACCAGTCTGCCTCACTAACGCTTCCCCATGTTACTGTACACAAGCACAAAACAGAAAACAAAAACTGTCAACACGGTAATAAAGGGGCAAATGCTCTGGGGGGATGGAAGGGAGGCAAAAAAAAAAAGAGAAAGCGGTCACGACTTCGCCCTGATTATTCTGAGCTCTACATGTGTTGAACCACATACCTCTCAGATCGCTCCTTATGATGCACAGCCATCTGGAGGCTCTCTTTCCAAAACATAGCAGATGTTAATTCCTGCACCACCACAGGCCCACTGTCCGCGAGAAGGACATGTGGCCACTTTGCCCAAAATAAGACCCACAGATATGCAAACAGAGTCAGTTCTTACCAATTGTAGTGTACAGCACCTTGGAAGCTTCTTTTTTTTTTTTCCTCCTTTTTTTCCCCCTAATCTCACACGGTGTGCCCCCCCCCAAAAGGAGCATAGTTTGAGTTTGAGTTTTGTTTTACCTCTTTTTTCCTTTAAAGTCACCTTGAATCTTGAAGCTGATATGTGATCAGTATGTCGTTTTCTTATATTTCGCTACCAGCCCAATGTCACAAAAAAGTCACGAAAGATGAATAGTCTTTCTTTTTGAAAAAGGCTGCTGGAAGAGAGGCAGATGAAAGACAAATTAATAGAATTCATAGCAATTAATGTTGTGTCTCACAGGACAAGAGCTTCTAATGTGAGGATGGGTACGTAAAGAGCAAGCTGGTGGAAAGTCACCATGTAGGTATGGGGCAGGGATTCAAGGCAACCAACAACCAGATCTCACAATATTATATCTTTTCTTTGGTTCATATGATTGGAGGACCACTTTGGACAGGAAAAGACGAAATATAGTGTTTGTCTCCACAGACAGATCTATACTGTCTTAAGAAATCGATTTGTCGAATATGATTTCTCACTTTTATACAGTTTTGCAAATACTGTCCCTCCAAGAACCCCCGTCTTCACAAAATTCATAATTGAATGCCTCCAGAAGTGAGTGTGACACATTTAAAGTTTTTACACATCACTGGGAGCCTATTCAAAGCTTGCTGGAGTATGACAGCCTGAGCATGATGGGTTTTTGCCCTTCTGGTGAATTGTTGGGTTCAACCTTGAGTTAGCGCAATTTTAAAACAATGCACTCATGATCTCTGAACAGCATGAGTATATGTGATGTTTAATTTAGTAATATCTCAATCGTTCAGGATATATCTTTATGACATGTTTTGAATGGACATAACTTTAATTCCCCAACTTTTTACCGAAATATTCAAAACCAAGTGTCCGACCCTTGTTTGTTAGTTAGGTGGTTAATTTTGGATATGTGGGTACGCACAAAACAAAAATAAAATCACAAACAACAAACAAAGCAATGCAAACAAAACAAAAAAGTAAGTAACATAACTAAAGTAGGAAGAAGGCTTATTTACTCCTACCCCGTATTCATCTCAACCAACATACAGCCATGAGTTTAACCTCAACTGTGAATACTGTCATCCAGGGTTTCTTAAAATGCTAAAGAATGTGCCTGTTCTGTCAGGGATTGCTGATTGGGGAAGAATCCATTTGGCCAGGCATCACTGTTTTCTTTTTTTTTTTTTTTTACAGGAATTTGTTTTATTTTTATTACAAATTATATTACAAATACTTGTGAAATGGGAGGAGATTTCAGCCAACAAAGATATGCCATGGAGACAAAGATCCAAATGCAGAGAAAAGGCTGGAGCACAGGGAACAAAGACAACACAGACAAACTGGACAAACAAGAAAAGACCCAATATATAGCAAAGTCACCAGGTGAAGACAATCACAGGCTCAGGCACAGGTGAAACCCATTATGGCAGGGACAAGGGGGGAAGTCACAGAGCCTGAAACCAGAGACAGTCAGAATATCAAGAGATCTGCTTATTAATAATAATAATAAAAATAAACTTTTAGAACCACTCTAAGCCAGTTCACATTTCTGTGTGGTGTGCACCCATTCTTAAGTGAACAAACACTACACACACACCCACACACACACTGACAGCTCACCTTCTATCACACGCTAATTGTAATCTTAGCCCTTTAACTAATTTAAATGCAGCGTATTACTCACAAAGTAAATGGAACCAAGTGAGTGAACCAAGGGCACAGAAACACACAGACCCACAGACACACACTCGAGACTGCTAATGCAACTATAAAACCCTCATTTAGAGTGCTGATGACTTTTGGAAAGTTGGTCCAAGTATCTCAGTGTGCTGCAGCACAGCGGGAGCCACGCCGTCCAAAGTTTAGAAGCTCACTGTGAAAGAGCCAAAAATAATAGGCCAACACACAGAAAGACGAAGTCTGGAACAGTAAGTGGTCTTCACCAAAAAAAAGCAATAAACTTTGTTGTCGATTTCACAGCGTGTATTCTGATGTTGTGATAATCAGGGGACAAATATATTACACAGGGGAAATTGAAATCTGGGGGAATTTGAAATTTCCATGGAAGAAGCTGTGATAGGAAATTGTTCGTTTCTGATAAGTTTGGATGGGGTTAGATTTGGCATGTAAATCTAATTTACATCAATTTGTCTTCCTATAATTAACGAGCTGTCCTGGGAATAAATTCTGAATTTAGTTTGTGCTAATGAAGTCAGATCTTGCAGCATGTTGCAAGTGTTCTGGAGACACTGCTGTAGGCAGAACTGAAGCTCATCTTTATTTCAAAATCAAGAACTACCAAACTCTACAAGATCACTGGAGACTTCGCAACAAAGAATACAGCCACCAACACAGAAACTGAGATGGACCAGCAACCAGAACACACAGCAGACACATAAATAAACCAAAGCCCCCAAGTGGAGATAATCACACACTCAGGAAGAGATGAAACACATCAGGGTGCGGAACAGCAATCAAACAAAAAGATGGGAAGCCAAAGAGGTTGGAATGGGAGACAGAGTCAGACTCTTGCAATAAACAGAAAGGACAAAATGTGAACCATGACAGTAAAGTAGTGGAGCTTCAGAGTTGACTTTTTTTCATTTATCTTCTCCTGATGAAAAGAGCAGTGATCAGAGTTAAAAATGTTGGAGGGACACAATAAGCCACAATTAAAACAACACACGGGCATCATATAATGATAAATGACCGAGTTTATTGTAAACTGGCAGCCACTACAAATCAAGCCACCATTAACACTGATCCTGGTACAGCAGTAACATTTTGACATGATGTGGAAGAATCCCTCAGCCGGATTAATATTTCAGAGGATTTCAATAACAAGGTCATTGTACAACTCGGCAGGGCTCAGAGTGAATCACTTCACTGAGTCAGAGACACACTAATCAATTATTAACTGCGGCCGGGCGCCCGTCGTTTCAAGAGAAAAATAGATAGAGAAAGGTTGGCAGAGTTAAGTGAGGTAATAAAACCTGTATATACTGTTGGTACCCTGAAAACTTGATTCAACTCTTCTTAAATGTAATGAAACAAAAAGCTTTTTGTGACTAACTGTAAAGCTTTGGTACATTTGATGAAAAGAGAGCTAGAGAGTATTGGAGAGAGATATTCCATTTTATATGATGATAGTTTCACAAAGTCAAGAAAGGAATCTGTGAGGGGACCAGACAAAAGCAAAGGAAGAACTAGGCTGAGAAGATGAGACAGAACATTGTAGAGAAATCAAAGATCATAGATACATTAAGGCAAATTAAGCAAATGTTCTTCACAAGGTGGAATTTAAAGTTGTGGTTCAACAATAGGTGAAGCTGAGGAAACCCAGCTTTTTGATTAACAAGGAGATAATTGGAGGACGAAACCTGAACGTTTGGGAGAGTCCAGTTACTGTGCAACAAATTAGCATCCTTAGTGTGACTTTGTCTCTTTACTACAAAGTTTATTGGAGGTATACAAGTACTAAAATTCTCATTGAAACAATAAGTCCAATAAGTTGTTTGCTCAAGATTTCACCCAACAGACTAAAGCTCCATGTAGTCGGTTTAGGGAAGTGTTCTCCTGGATTGGGGCTACCCAAAGCAACCAACTCATACACAGTTTTGCACTTTATCTATAAAACCCAAAACCTGCACTTCTTCATCCTCTCCTCCAGATCCTCCATCTTCATCCTCACTATTCTTTCACCCAAACTAATGCTGGGAGTCCCACATTGTTAGACAACAACATCAGTGAAAGAAGACGAAAAAGCACCATCAAAAGTAACAAAAGGGTTTTGGGAGCTTGAGATCAGACTGGAGCGTTTCAGTCAGTTACTTCAGCTCATCGCTTCAAATAACATGAAGCAACTTCTCAATGAATGGAGCACCAGACATATTGGTGAAACAGCATGATTCTTGTATTTGAGGTTTGCTTTGCTGTGTTTAAGCTTTCAGAACCTTGAATCCGTGATGGAAATAATGAAGGCTAACCAGGAACGGGGCCGGACTGGAGTGAAATGATACTACAAGCATAAAGCAAAGGACATCTTTCAAAAGACTGACATTGAATGAGTGTAATATCAAGTGTTTAGTTATATTACAAAGAGAAAACCATTAGAAGTTAAAATCTTATTAGAGCTGATCAAACATCTATGAAAACAGCTGCATCGGTAGGATATCTCATCAAAACCTGAAAGAGCCTGAATAGTTTCTTGAGGATTGAGTCAAAACAAGCTGACGTTGCTCTAATAGAAAGACATGGGTAATCCCATTTGTTAATATCCAATCCATCCTATTCCGCTACCTCTCCTCCCATCTTTCACCAGCTGTTGGAGGTAGTGTCTGGTAACACAGCCTTGGTAGCTAACAAGTCCAAAGGGCAGTATCATCAGTAACTTCAGCAAAAACCTAATTTTCTACTTTTTTCATGATGGGAGCCAACAATTCTGTCCAAATCTGAGTCTTCCACAAAACGTTTCCCCCACAGGTGATTCCCCAGCAAGTGTTTTAGTGTTGCAGGGCTGGGTGGATGGTCCCCCTGCAGGGTCCAAAGCCCACCCTGTATCCATCTCCTTGACAGTAACCTGGACAGAAGAGGACATTAATGACAAGCTGAAATAAGAAAACATGAAACTACGGATGCATCAATACCACTTTTTATAAGATGAGTACAAGTACGAGTACTTCAGTGCAGTATTGGACCCCATACCAGCAGCAGTTAATCCCTACGTGAAATCATCATGGACAGGATCAGTAATACCGCATTATGTAAAGCACAGCACATGTAAGTTATTAAGGCTGGTAAATCTATTCATTAATCACATTATTCTTGAAACAGACATGCAGAGACAGGATGACACACCAGCAGCTGTTGCTTTGTTACTTTAAATCTTACTATTGGATTGCAGTTCAAACCGTCATTCGCTGTTTTCCAACATGAGCTGGAGCCAAACACATTGTTCTCATTTTTTTTTCTCTGCCCTTTTGTGCTGTTCCCAGTGTTAATGTACTAGTCAGCTTAGTTTGCAGTGTTGTTATGCTGCCTGCACTGCGGAATAAATCCACCAATGAAACAGACAAAAAAAAAAGAAAAAAGCATGAAAACAAATAGTTTACTTTATATCTGATGATGTAATCTAACTGAATGTGTCCACTTGATCTGTGATTACTGACCAGATCAGCCAGTGGAAACCGTCAAAGACCCTAAACTACTGAAGTTTTGTACAAAGCAGGAATGTGGAAAGATTTCACTCCAGTAGTAGAATAACTTGTGAATAAAAGAAGAGCTGACGCAGCACAGTGGTGAAACACTGCTGGCCAGACTCAAATCTGGAGCTGCTCATAAATTTCAAATGAGCAGATACTGTTCAGATTTTTCACTTTCAACATTTTATACGTGGTCTTTATAGACTTCCATCAGAGTGGAGGAAGTAAACAATCTGCATATTATTGCATTGCTTTTAGAAATGGTTCTGCATTACTAGTTTGCACTGAGCCTGCATTGGGAATTGATTTGATTATACAGTCTATGCATATTGAACATCTCCAGTATGAGTTATTGTTTCTCTCAGGGAAACTTATAAGTGAACTCGGCAGAGCAACACATTTCAATGAACATTATCTTACACTTGATTAAAATGATGTGCATTCATTGAACTCCGGTTTAGAGGATCAATGATGAACTAGTGCCCAGCTCTCTCAGTAATGAAATATGGTTGATAACTTGTGAACTTTCACAGGTTTCATGACAAAAAAAATGTGCATTTCAATGTATTTACATTATTTGTACTAAAACAAAAGGAAAACAATGAAATTTGTAGTGATTTATCGATTATTTACAGATTCTTATGCACTCAGGATCAAATTAAGCTTCATATGGTGATGTTAGTGAGTATATGTTGCTTGTATATATAATTCTAGTTGTGTTTCTCTGTAAAGATGGTGATGTGCTGATGGTCCAGCCTGTTAGCTCCTGCTTTTAACCTGGGGACGGCTGAAATAATCTAATAACGATCTCATTTCCCCTTTGACAAGACTTTAGATAAAATCAGATTAGATAAATCAGGCCGTTTTACATTTTCCGTTATCAAAAGTCAAAACCTTAGGCTTGTCAAGACAAGCCTAAGGTTTTGACTTCGGTCTTTGTCCCTTAAAGTCTAGGTCTTGTCTTGCTCTGGTTTTGGTCTTGCCTCGTCTCAGATCAGGTGGTCTTGTCTTCAACACTACATACTGTACCTGTGATGGTGACTTCATCTCCATCGTTCAAGAAGGTCCTGCTTTGTCCTCCTCCCACGTCGATGCTCTTGGATCCTCTCCACGACAGCTCCAGCATGGACCCGAAGCTCTCGGGCTCCTGAGGAGATCCAGCAGATTCAACACAAACCTCAGATACATGTGAGCACGTTGAGCCTGCAGACACTCACCGGTCCACTGATGGTGCCGGAAGCCAGCAGGTCTCCTGGTCGGACGTTGCAGCCATTGACCGTGTGATGGGCCAGCTGCTGCTTCATGGTCCAGTACATGTACTTCAGTCAGAGAGAAGAGAGACGGAGCATGAGTAAGAGAAACGTAGATGTGAGGATAAAAAACCTGCACCAGAAAATGTGCACAGTGAATATATTCAAACTGAAGGACTTGGAGACCTGCTGAGTCAGAGGCAAAAAAAATCCACCTTTACTTTAGTGGAGCTGAATAAAAACAAGAGCTGAGAGAGCTGCAGATTTAACCCTTTACTTGTTTCTTCTATTTTTTTTTACTCCAAACTTAAAGTGATGAGTTCAGAAATGAAGAAGAATAAGATGAGCCAAACATTAAAAGCAAAGCTATTTGTGTGGTATTTATACACATTAATACAAAACAAGGCGCCTCTACTTTAAACTATTCACATATTCATTTAATTAGAAAATGTAATAAAATACAAATATGACACCATAATTATTCCCAGTTGTAAATAAACAATTGTACATAATTAATCAAGGTAAAGAATTGAATGAGAGTTCATGACTTCATAAATAAACACACAATAGAATATTTCTTATCTAAATTCATTTTTGAACTGTGAATCATGAATAAGTCAGTTTTGTACTTTTCCCAAAAATATTTATCATAAAGGAATGCCACACAATGTGGTTAATGAATTACTTGTGTAATTCGAAAAAGAATACCCTCAAAAATATTTTTGGTGAGTTTTTAGTACTATAATATTATTTAGTCCTTTTTAGATGAATACTAAAGCTGAATTCACGTTCAAAGCAGTGTAACCAAATTAAATCTGTTTTCACTTAAGTAACCTCAGTTTTTGTAGACATACTCCCTCATAGTACTGAAACTATAACATTTAATTATGTGTCGTTCAATACCAACAAATCCATACTTCTGATTCAAGCCTGTTATTCATTTACACTCATGTTAGAATATAAACATTTACACATTTTTACATAATTGAATGTTTTTATGAAACTTTAATCAACACAACATTTATTATTGTTTATTTTTCTCAGAGTAAAGTCCTTGTTTTGATTTTTACATTTAACAAATTATTTAGGTAAATTATCCCACCAAAAACCAGTTGGTAATGAAACACAATTATACACATTTTTATTTTTTGGTTTAATGCTACTTTCCAGTTCAGAAATCCAAATTAGAAATGTGTGTAAGTTGTGAAGCTTTTCACAATTCACATTACAAGTCAGAGAGCAGTATGAACTAAGTACTAGGCTTTGTAACTTTTATGTCATTTAAAATCAACTAGAAAGCCTGTTTTTATGGTCATATGTGAGAGTTTCATCATGAAAGCTGAACCTGGAGTCCTTGAAGTTGAAGTACTGACCTAAAGGAGTCTTTTATTATTATTCTAAAAAAAAACTAGAAATGGGCTCCATAAATGTAAAGCAGCATGCACGACTATGTAATAACTCATTGTACGTGGAGTCATTTTATAATAAATACAGACAGCTGATTCTTAGAAGTGTCCTTGAACACCTCTCGCTCAAATACATTACAGCACATCAGAGACTCACTTCAGAGACTGTTCTCTCTATGCTGAATAAAAAAAACCCCAAAAAAACCATCAACCTCATATTCATTCATATTTCAGTCTGTTCTGCAATTATCTGAAGATCCACATCAAAATATTACTTTACTTAATGACACAAGAAAATATCAGCATTATTGTGGACGACATTTGGCTCACTCGTGCAGATCCTGTTGGCTGTTGTAAAAACAGAAAGAACACACTTCTCTTAAAAAGCCTCTCTGGACCTTTTTACTATCTGTACTTTTTATTGTGCTCATAAAAAAAATAAAGGGAAAAAAAAAAAAAAAAAAGCCCCGATTGTTAAAGCGAGAGTGACTCAGCACACAAAGTTGTTACCTTAAAGTTGGACCTGCAGATGTTCGCAGCTTCGGCCATGTCATGTCCTGAAGGGCAAACAGCAGAAATCACTTCAGAGTGACGTAATCAATCACTTCATAACACACTGACACAACAGAGGGGTCCAGCTACTACACTCATCTGACAGCTCGATATTTCTCCTAAAAACATTTCATTCACCGAGAATGATCAACAGCTTCACATTGAACATGTTTCTTGTGTATTAATGCTGATGACAAACCAATCCAACAATAACTTAGTGTGCATTTAGAGGCCGTTCCAACTAGTTTTAGAGTAAGATTATTGTCTGTGTGCACTTTAAACGATTCAAAATATCTTTATTGCTTCTACTCAAGGCAAGCTAATTTATTTCTATAGCACCATGCACACACAAGGCAATGCCCAATGCTTTATAAAGAAATACAATAAAAACATTAAAGCAAGCAATGAAGAATCTTAATCTGAAGCGATAAATAATAAATAATCCTGTCACATTTTCTCTCACACACTCTCATCCTTTGCATTGGATCAACGTTACTTTAGGTTTTTCCTATAATGGTATTTGGCATCTCAAAACACCTTCATAAATCACATCCTCTCATCAGAAACACATGTCACGCTGTTCCGGGCACCTTCATAAGCAACAGACTGGCGCTTTGCATCAAAGATAGAAATTAAGAATTTATACATGAGCGGAGGAAGCGCTTCACTGCATTACTCCAAAAATTAATCTATGATTAATTTCAATGCTCAAGGATAATACAATCCTATTTTTTTTTAGTCTCTGCTTGGATGTAATGTACTGCAGTCGAGATTCTCCGGTTTAGATGTAGAACATAATGTGAAACTCTTCACATTGTTCTGAATAGTTAGAGTCATCACCTTCAATGATTGTAATGTTTGTGTTGAATCAGATTAACGCAAGACACCACCTTGTGGTTCATACTGGTATTACAGCACAGGACAAACCAGAGGTAAATGGTTAACTGGTTCACTTCTGGAAATAAGAGAACATCTTGACATTGATCCATTTAAAATTACACCTCGGCTGTATAATTTATTCAGGTGAATAAAACAAAAAAAAAACAGACAAACAAATCATATTTGACCATCAAGCTTAACAACACTTTCAGTATTAGAAAGTTAGCCATTGTTTTGTCTCGAAGTATTTCATTTGAAATATTTTGTCATGTAAACGGGGACTGAGTCATCACTGTTTTCTTATGTGTGTGTGTGTTTCATACTGTGATATTTTATTCAACTATCTCAGACTCAAACTGCTGACAAGCAGTATATCTTCAGTCATGCTGGATGTTGTGAAGATTTACTGAGAATATCTTTCTGTACGTCACCTTTTAGAGACACGAACAGGTTGATGTTGAACGTGTAGGCATCACTGTGCTGCAGGTATGGAAGTGGCTCTGGATCCTGGGCAAACAACAAACAGTGAGTTGTACTAATTTCCTTTACAGATGAACCATAATAGAGCTTCAAAACTGTTTTCCTATTCAACAAATCCCATACAGTCCCTGGAATTAAAGCCTCTTTGCCACTAAATCTGAGACTGACCTTAAAGCATGCCAACTTCTGCTCTAATTGGATTCATTTTCTAAACAAATGTAGCATAAACGCCTCAAAAACAGTTTGTTATAACAACTTAAGCAATTTTACTCAGGCTGATAATGATGTAAAAATCATTAGGCTTGTTTTCTAGTTCTTCCAGACTTATATCTTTTATAGGCCTCTGTGCTGATAATCTGCCCTGAGAAAAGGCTTCCACCACTAAATTAATTCAATCCTTTGTTTGACTATATAATATTTAGTCCTATTCACACACATTTAGTCCATTAATCACCTGGCAGGCTACTTTATGTGACATCAAGCAGCTTTAAATCCTTTCTGTCAAATTGACTGGTAAACTACACATTTCATTTACATTTTGAAACATTCATTTTCCCGTAAAGAGAGACTAAAAACATTTTTTTGCTGAAACAAAATCTAGAAATGATTCATTCATGGCATGTTGCATTTTTAATTATGCAAACTGAATCAAATCTTCATGAAAAAAATGACAAACAATTTAAACTTTTCATTCAAACGTGACACAAAGTGAAGATTTATGTGGTTATTTATCAGATTATAACCCGTAATCTCCTGTAAAGTGTGACTTTGTGGCAGTTTGAATCACCTGGACGGTGTTCGGCTCTGCGAATGGTAACAGTGCCTCCATTGGGACGACCCAGGGCGAGATGGTGGTCCCAAAGTTCTTCCCCAGGAAAGGTCCCAGAGGAACATACTCCCACGACTGTATGTCCCGGGCTGAGAATTAACAGAGGAAAACAAAATGCAGAATCAGGTCATGCTCTGAATAAACCTTTCTGATAATCTATACTGATATAGAAATTATGTGTGTGTTTCTAAAATGTGGTGTCATGTGTCATGGAATACATCCTTTGCTGAAAAAATGTTTGAAATTCATCACAAAATTATAGTTCTATCAACACATTTATGCTGAACTGATGTTTTTTAATTTATTTAAAAGCAATTCTTATACTGCTTTATCTACATACCTTTAATAGTGTGAATACTAACAAGACGTATTATTACTACTTGAAATGTTTAAAGAAACTGATTCATATACACTGATGCTGCCGGAATAAGTAAATCTGAGCGATCTGGTTTCTTTAGATGTTTTTAGAAGCAGATTGGAGGAAATACGGGAAAATAGAGTGAGCTGCAGATTCTTTGTTTTGGCGCAGGGTACACAGTACATATGTGACGACAAGGTCCATGTTTTCACTGAACTAAACGATTGTTACTGAAAATAATTACAATTTCAACTTAAAGCCATTTTCAATGAAACCTTGAAAAATAAAGTTAGACGTCCACAAAACTTTCTTTTTTTTTTTTTCTAAACTCCTGCTGACAGAAGGCTTTGAGGCTAATTCTGGTATTCTATCTTTCATGGCAGAATTACAGATATCTCAGCTCGGGTCTCAGTGTTGTGTTGTGTCTGCTACTCTTTGAAATGTGTTTGAAAATCAATGTTTTTGTTGAGATTTCCACCCTTTGCGTGGTGGTTTGTTTGGCTGGATTGGAGCCTGTTGCGAGCCGGCTTTGGTCCACCGGTCTTTTCTTTGACGCCCCTGGTTTAGACCCCAATTACACACGAGAACGATCTGCTGGAAATGGGTTTGTTTACGTGTTTGTTTGTTGTTTTCACCATGGAGTAAATGGATGAACTGCCGAGCGGCCAAAGAAACAAATGTGATCGATGGAGGAAGTCATCAAACATAACGTAACACCGTCACACAACATGTGAGTTAATCTGCTACAAAGACAAAGCTGCTGGGAAAACAAAAGCAAACAAAGAGATTCAGAAACAATTGCCAACTAAACCACAAGAAAAAAAAGAATCCTGTTCTCTTGTATCTTCAAATTAAGTACACAAGTAAAAGTGGTGGGAGACCAGCTGAGGAAACGCTTCCCATCGCAATAATAGCAGAAGCCGGAGCCAGAATGACTTTAAAATGATTTTGACAGAAACTCCCCACAATATTTTAGGTAACACACACCTGAAATTCCACATTCATGAATATGTTAACTGGATAGTGTGTTATCTTGTGTTTTTGCGTCACGTGAGTAGATCAGCGTCCACACACGTGTATCACATGTTCATCTTTTTAATACACACAAACCCCTAACAGGCCAGTCCAGTAGTTTATACAGCTTTGTTCTCCTGTTTCATATTTAAATGCCTGATGTTAACTCAAACTCTGGGTGAAAATGAGGTTGAATTCAGTTCTATATTTAGTCTCGTGTGTATCGATCCGAGACATCGGTGTGTACGTGTGTGTATAATGAAGTTAAATGACATTACCTATAACCTGCAGCTACAATTGACCTTAATTTTATTAAAGTGAGCCTATAAACCAGATGGGTGGGTGGAGGAATGTAAAATATGAGTTTGTTTTGCTCAGTTTTATGATGCGTCGGAACGAAACTAATGAGGGTGTCAGGATTATTTGCTTTGATGTGCTCATAAAACAGGATGTGTGTTTGAGAATTTATCAAATCAAGAATCAAGTAAAACAGAAAAATAGAAAAGGTGTAGTTTTTTGTTTTTTTTGGGGGGGGGGGGTTGATGATCTGCTTCTGTCTCTCAGAGGAAATATCTGGACGTCAGTTAGAGTCACTTCTAGTCAATGAGCCTTGAATTCCCCTGCTGTGTTTTTCTGACTCTGCTGGAACAAACAAGATCGACCTTTATTCAAAGAACCGCTGACGAGCCGCCCTTTAAGGCCTCGTTCACACGACTACGTTTTCACCTGACTATAAAAAGATCAGACTTCTCCCTGTGCAGCCAGTTAGCAGCGAGAGTTGTATGTTTGAAATGTTTGGGGGCAGATATTCAGAGAAAATGTTGAACTGATCTCCTGAGAGCCTCAGCAGTCAACTTCCTTTTCTTTTTTAGCTGCATGTTCAGCAGAAATGTCACAGACTGAAAAATGTCCGGCGCTGAGCATTCCTTCACACATTCAGTCTGCAGAATGAGCCCAAGGCCTCTTTAAATCAACATTTCCTGGATATCCTGGAGGTAATTTCAGGTTAAAGAGGGCTGAAAAGGCTGAATGCAATCCTCCACATATCTGTTTTTAAACACTGGCCTTCCCAAACACACAATGTATTCATCATTATTATTGAGCAATAACCCTTGAAGGGACAACTGACCTAACTCTCCTCTCTGATTATTGGAATAATAGTTGATAAAAATCACATGAAGCATAAAGAATTGACTTTTAAAATCAATAAAAGGTTTTATTAAAATTGGCTTCATGTTGAGATTTTAAGTAGCTTGCAAAGCTCGGTCACCTCATTAAGTAGCGACTGTAATTTTATGCAATCTAGTATAAATTTTACATTTACAGAGATAATAATGCTCCAATCAGCTTGAGATCATTATCTGGTTATGTTCTCAAAGCTAACTTTTTTTTTTCTCATTTTATCTGTGAATCTTCCAAATTTCATCAAAATCCATCAACGTGTTTGTCCTGTTGAATAATGCTAAATAAATGTACATGAGAGGGGCATCATGAAGAGTTTATGGATCACATTATTCGAAGGTGCAGCTAATAAAGCGAATTTGGAGATTAAACTGCTCATAAATTCAACATTTTCCTCAAAATGTCCTGCTAAATCTACTGTATTTGCAGAAAACAGCCTGTAGCAGTGTGTGCTGTACACACAGTGTCTCGGTCAATCATTAATGAGCCTCCGTTCAGCTTCACTCCGACACAGGGGAACATCAACACTTCCAACTGACTCTGTTTCTGTCAGAGGAGCATTGAAATAAAACAGTAGTGCCGAGCCGCTGGAGCCTGGTAAATCACAGACGGTGCCCGGGGCAGGACTCCGACATATGGAGGTTGTGCTGACATGCAACCGTGACGACCAAAGTGTCAACATCTGAAATATTCACCATCTTTAAATAGAAGCTGGTTCGAGTTATTCTTCAGAAAGAACGGGACCATGTTTTCTATGGAGGAAGTTTTGTATTGAATTCTAGAAGTTTGTGATTTTTCCTAACTTCGTGTGTCATGTATACTGAATAATCGACGAACTTATAAAGTTTCCATTCAACTGACTAACTTCTTGACTAGTTTTTCTTGTTGACAAGCAAATGAAAAACACCCACCCACACACATGCACATGCACATGCTCTCTCTCTCTCTCTCTCTCTCTCTCTCAAAAAAAAAAACAGTTCAACCACGATCTTTTATGTTCCAGGTCTCTGCTGTATCTCTGCTGATCATTGAACTTTCTTATGAACTCTTTCTGTGACAAAATAACCTTTAAATTCATGTGTATTTAAAGCTGGGAAGCATATAAAACGGGCTGAATCATCATCTTCATGTTCTTTAATCAATTGGTTTGATCAAGCTAGTAAATATCCAGTGAGTACATGTTCACTAGAATCGAAGACATCAAACTCACTTATTTTATTCGATTAGATTAGAATCTTTCGGATTGTGAGGTTGAAGTTTTTTCGGGTCATTCTTAATCTAGTTTGTCCTCGATACAATACTTTTGGAAATTACCTAAAAAAAAACAAGTGACACTGCTTCAAAGGTACCTTTAATTTTCCTGGCCACCTGAGGTTTTCTGGTTGACTATCAAACTAAATGCTTTTCTCACAGTTTGCTTCCAGCTGTTTCATGAATGCACATTAATTCATTTGTAGTTGGTGTGTTAATGATGTTAATTTGGGCTTCAAGTGTAGAAGTGGAAGCTTCACTCTCCATAGAAACTCTCATGTATCTCAGTTACGGTGTTTATAGAGCAAATGATGCTGCAAATATCCCGCCATTAACCACCAAGATAACACAGTACCTCAGTTAAGCTGCAGGTTTTTACACTGCCTGCTAGAAATAAAGTAACAAAAAAAAAAAAAAAGCAACAAATAAACCCATATTAACAAACCATATTTAGTTAAAATGCCTTTTCCTTTGGGAGGGAATGTTTCGATCCATTAGAGAAGGTGACAGACAGAGAGGAGAGCGAGGCTCCAGAGACGGTCAATAATACATATTTGCTCTCATGTTTTGATGAGGACTGACACTGCCATTTAATGTGAAACCACTTCCTATCTGACTGGATCTGAAGTGACTGGGACAACATCTATAATTCAGCTTTAAATTAGGGAACAAGTGTGCCTCTAAGTGAAACGCCACTGCTAGTTAGTGTTGTTGATTTGCCTCCGTGAGAAGAACTCAAACGTCCCGAGAAAACCAAAACTCCATCAGGGTTTATTATCAAGCCATTAAAATCAACAAATGCAATAAATACAAACCAAAGAAAGGGAGCATCAAAATGTAATTATGATAAACGATTTAGAATGGCAGCAATGTTCAAATGCATAGCTAAAAAAAAAATAGAACACAGAAAATTCATAATGTTTTCAGTTATTTTTAAGTAACTGATAAAAAAAAATGTTAAAAAAGTATGAAGAAATGTAATCTTATGAAACATTTTGAGATATTGTAATGTACATTTTTATGTTGTATGGATAAAATTATGAAGAACAAATTACAAATAGGTTGAAATTGTTCAGTTTTTATCCAGTAGTTGTTTTATTGTTTTTAATGTTCAGGAGAGTCACTGTGAAAAAAAAAAAAAAACATAAAAAAGTGTTCCTTAATAAAAACTTTGAGGACTTTATAGATTTGATTATCTAAACTTCATAAGCTCTGCTGGTCAGTTCAAGGTCATTTTTAACTCACATTTGAACACGGCTCTAATAAAGTCTTTTTCGAATAATAGCAGGTGCACATGAAGTCTAATGTCCTGGAAACTAAGTCTAAACTCCTAAAGTGGTTGTGAGATGTCATCGCCACATTGATCTTTTCTTATCTAATATTATCTAGTTTAATTAATAGAAGTACTTAGGCTACAATAAAAGTTTCCAAGCTTTATAACCATTATATCCTTATACCATTTATATTTCATGCATTATCTCAACCTTTTTAAAATCTAGGATTTATTATTCTGATGGTTTTCTGTTAAGAAGTAAAGATTATTAGTGAAACAGCAGAGGAAATGTAAAAAATATCAATTAAAGTCTTATTTTCCTCAAATTGATGAGATGATGTGACCAAACGCCACAGTATAAAAATACTGTGGACTTTTTAAAGGACTCACATCCAGAAATTGTGTGTTAGAGAAACAAAATGACATTTTGCTCAGAAATTGCACAATGCTAACTTGATATTTATTGATCATTGAGCTGATCTGAACTTTATAGTTTGGACTCTTGTTTTTTTTAGAATTTATTTATCTGTGTTTAGTCAGACAATTTCTGCTGGTAAAATGAGTAAATGTTAGTAAATCACTGTCCATTTTGTTTTATTAAAATGTATTAAAAGTCATTATTAATCTTATCAGTCATCATCAAGTTTTTTTATTTTTAATTTAATCACTTTTAAATATGCCATGAGTCCAAGGAATGAACATTCAATACTATTTCAAACACATTGTTAAAGTGTAACAAACTAATTAGAGTACTTGCATGCGTCATTGAGCATGCATGTAATGCAACAATCATATAAAGATGAATAGATTTATCCGTGAAACATTAAAACAATGTTGCCACAAAGATGCATTTGATTTTATTTCAGATTGTACAAATGCAAAACAAGGCATGTTTGTAAATACGTGACTAAATATTGTCATCCACGTGTATAAAAGAAGCGATTATTGAAGAATTGAACTTGTCAGGTTTGGTTTTGTTTCCTCTGTGAATGTCTTTTAAACTTTAAAACTCACCGCTCCAGTCGTTCATCAGCACCATGCCAAAGATGTGCTCGTGGGCTTTGCTGATGGGGACGGGCTCCCCGAGGCGATTCCCTCCTCCAACAAAGAAGGCCTGGAGATGGAGGAGACAGTCGAGACATGAAGAGCAACTATTAACATAGCTGCACTGAAACATTCACTCACTGATACAAGAGGAGAAACAACCCCGCTGAAATGAGTTTATGTCTAAATTCAGGGAAACGTGACAGATCTGGTTATTAGATTGGATGAAGACTTTACTCACCATCTCCAGCTCGATGTCCAGCTGCTTGGACGGGCCGAATATCGGAGGCTTTGCTGGAAGAAGAAACAGAGCAAACACATTTATCACTGGCTGTACGAGAGTCAACTCAGAGGAAGAGGAGATGCTCGGCCACAACGTGGGGACAAAGCTAAGGTTTAAATAGGGTGACGATCATATTGAAAGGCTGAAGCTA
>OMNM01048533.1:0-38694 GCA_900302745.1 Parablennius parvicornis
GTGCTTCTTTAAACTTTGTGCGTCTGCGGTTTGCCGTGTCAAGCAGGTGAAGAAATCTGAGGTGGCATCAAAGAAGTTTGCAGCAGTTTTAATGTGGTCTTTCAGCACTGGAGGAATCCAGGAGAGCTGCATTAATACACTGACTAATGGCTCCTTTGTGGACCTGCAGATTTGAGTGAGTGATGCACAAATTGGTCAATTAGACACCTGGTCACTCACAACTTCCCAGGAAGAGATACTATACTGTCATGAGACACGGCTCAACTCCAGCACCAGGTGTCACATACAGCAGCACTGTGTTAAAGACAGTTCACAGTTCATTGCAGATTCAACTGTGGGTCTGAAGACTTTAACACGCTTCACACTTTTCACCATTGAACCAGAGGTGGTTTCATGTGCAAGTTGCAATGCTTTTCCAAAGAGAATTGTCTTTTCTCTCTTTCCAAAAACATTTCTTTCACGGCAGAATAACTTCAGGCCGGCACATTTTCTTCTGCTTGTTTGGCTTGAAATTAAACATCACACCCAGTCTGGAGTTTAGAAGCAGCTCATTTCACAGTAAATTATTAGCACTGTGTCTGCAATCCTGAAGACAATTTATTATTTCCTGATAACCAAAGTCAGCTGCAAAATAAAAATGTCTGCTCTGACTGTGTATACTGTGATTTTTCAGGGGGATACTAATAAATAATTAATAAAAAAGAATAGTAAAAGCACTTATGTTACATAAAAGATATTCTGCAGGGCACAGAGAGCTGCATTCCTCTAATGCACAGTTGTTCAGGATTTTAGAAAAGTCATAAGTGCTCAAGCTACTGGACTGAAGGTTGTAATTGGAGGGAACAAAACAGTCATCAGGATGTCGATAAAAGCAAAGTACATATTACAAGTCTGACTCAACCAGAAATGATGTGTGCATGATCTGTACCATAAACACATTTGTCCAATTAGATGGAGCCCTACTGCATTAGATCATGAATAATTGAACATTAAATCATATCTGTTCGCAATATTCTTGAAGTCACAGGCACAAAAGTACAGAACTCATGGAGGAATGTCTGAAAAGATGGGTATGTGATGAAAAAACAATAAAAATAATGATGCAGCTCCCTGGCTGAGATTGGGTCCAAGAAGATAAATAATATTATTTCGAGGTACAAATTCCTGAGCACAAAATCATATACTTAAGTGTTTATTCATTGCTGAGTCATGTGGTGATCTTAAAACTTAACATTGCTAACATGCAACAGTTTTGTATGTTGTATCTTTCATTTTTTTTCAATTTATTTTTCTAATTTCTACTTATGTATTTGTATGTTCTTGTTTTATATGGACCTGTGCAATTGCAGAATTTTCTTCATCCAGGGAAAGGGAGGCACGGGGTAGTACGATACACCGTTGGTTAGTTGGGTCAGAAGTTTGTACGGATGTATTTTGGGTTAGAACAGCCGAGTTCCATTGTCCAGTTGTCACCTGATGTGAGTCCACCAGGTGGCAGCGAGCCCATTGTTCCTCAATGTTGCAAGGGAGTCACATCATCACTGACACTGGATTGAGACTTTGAAATCAGTTGTTTTATGACCAATTAACACTCAATACATATCATGATACGGGTTGAGGTCCATTTTGCTCTTTTAATTGTTTAAATGGGATAATTATTTACGACACAAGTATGGGAAACAGGTCGAATTTTGAAATAACAAAAAAATCCTGATTTTATTTTCTTATGCCTACTTATCTGTCAATATTTCCCGCTGGTTAAGATAGTAAAGATTATTAAGAATATCCTGTAATCCTAAGACTGCAAGAAATGCACTTCACATAGTGTCCATTGATTAATCAAGTTTTCCGGGTTCTCATTCGGTGTTTGTCAACAGCATCTTGGATGAGCATTGTTTAGATGTACAACAATTAGATAACCCTTTCACTATGAGGTTGGATTCGTTCAGACTTAAAAATTGCTGAGTGATGTGATAAGAGTGAGAGCTTCTCCATTTTTTCAATCAGTTCAAATGTTTGGGAAGCTCAAGCTGGTGAATCTTGTTTGTGATTGGACGGTTACATGTTTTGTTGTATCGAATAATATGCAGACACGAAGCTCTACCTCTCTGCTTTGTGCTTGTCTTTTTAAAAGAATTCTATCTTAAATAGTCGAGAGGTTTAAGCAATGACAATTAGTAATGGTACATGCTGCCAGCATAGACGAGGTTGGTTAAGTTGTGCATACGTTATTCATTTCAAACAGTGGAGGATGCAGTACAATGTTCGTACTCCTAAATGCTAGACAATGTAACTAACGTTTCCATGAATTTGGGTTTTAGTCTGAGATCTCACTCTGTTGGGATCCAGGAAATAAAGCTCTAGACAAGTCAAAATATGATATAATAAAGTGGAAGATTTGCTGAGGCTAGTGAAAATACCTGTCAGCCTAATGGGATACCCCCAGTACTGTTTGTGATTGACAGCTGGCTCTCCTCTGCAATTAGATCCCACAGAGATCCCATGATAGGTCAGGTGGGGATCCCATGTGGTTTCTGAGGGATTTCACTGCCTGGATCCTCAGGGGAGGTCCTGCCCAGCATGGCGCCACGCAGATGGGCCTTCCCTCGCCTTGGCAACCAGAGTGGGGTTAAATTAGGAAAGGCTAACCCCAGAGCTGCGGTGGAGACGAGGGCGAGGTCAAGCGTTTTTGGTCTGCTTTGAAGATGGAGACTGGTTGGAGAGCGCAGCAGACAGACGCTCTTCATGTGGAGCCGATGGGCTGAGTGCTGTCGATCGCTCACGAGGTTCTTTGTCAGTTTGCGAATGTGCCGACGGGAGTCATGTGAATGTAACCGTGAGGGACAGCGCGCACGGACATCTGTGAGATGTCACAAGTCTTTGTCGTCAGACTGAATGTTTTGACGCATGTCCTTTTCTTGACATCAGTCCCTGTTCAGTGAATTGTACCACTGATATGAACAGTTTCACACAGCTAATTCAATCTCTATATTAAAGGCAAGTGTAACTCCTCCCACAAGTGCAGAACAGTAAAACGTTTACTAAGACATTAATCAGAATTTTTATCTGTCAGTAGCTGCCATTTCTGATTCATTCATTGCTATTGAACCTTGTCAATGTTGTTCTGTTTTACTGGTATTACCCACTCCAAGTCAAACTGAGCAGTTTGTGCTTCATAAACTAAAATAAATACAGACTTTAAGTAAAAAGTTATAAAAAAGGAATATTACACTAAATTCATCACATCACGGTATCAACACGTGCAATATACACATAGCAAAAGACTGACTACACGTCAAAAGAAGAACTTATAGAAGTAGCCTGGCATTCTGTACCACAAGTTTTATTTTTAAAAGAGAAAGTACGTTAGATTCTCCAGAGTAGATTGAGTGTGACAGGAAACTGCCAAACAAAAATCAATGTGAATCTCATCTGTTGAAAACGTATCATATCTCACTTCATTAATTTTACATTGCATTATACCTGCTGGTCACAGGACAGCAGTAACAAACAGAAAAATCTAAGAAAAAATGACCGTAAAACAACAAAGTCGAGAAACTTGAACTTTGCTGGTTCAAAACTATGGATGCACATCTGATTGTAAAGACAAAAGCCCAAGGCTCTGTCACAGCTGTTTTAAACTAGCGCTAAGAAAAAAAAAAAAAAAGCAAACTCCAAACGCAAAAACATCAACATCATCTACTTAAATGTTTGTATTTATTGTAAATTATATAGCTATTGCAATCAACATTTTTTGTAATCACATGCTTTTTTGCAGTGCTAGCTTGCGCGTCCCATTAAAACAGAGACAACCAGCAAAAAATTTAAATGAGTAAGCACATTTCTGAAAAAGTAGATACATGTCAACTTTATTTGCCCTTAGGATTACTGCTCAGCAACAACACATTTGTTGTTGAAGACAAACGATGCAGGAATCAAAAATCTGTCTTGATCTTTGTTGTAGAACAGATTCAACAGAGTTTTCAAACAAGAACAGTGCAGAAAATGTCAAACTTTTTATAAAACCATTTCAAATCAATCTGATTATGATCTGAAATGAATTAAACACTTTAACTGTACTTAAGATTCCTTCTTTAGAGGCTATGATAGAAATAGTCAAACAAAATCAACAGCTCCTACTTACATTGATAAAGCTACCTCTTGTTTTAAAATGCAGTCAAAATTACCTTAAATAAAAAATGTCATCTTCGCAAGTCACATTATGTGCTGAACAATAACATAAAACTTGAAAGATGAAACAAGACTAAGTTAAGGCAGTGGAGTTTAGAAAGTAGTGAAACAGTGGAAAGCAGAAACAATGAACAGAAAGAGATCGACTCGCTGTTTCTTTTTTTCTGTTTGTCGACCACCGGTCGGACTGCAGAGCCTGTTTTTGTCTGAGCCTGGACTCAGTCTGTCTGTGCTGAACGGCTGCTTCAGTTTAATCTGTGCCACACAGACGTTTTCACCTTGGCTCCAGGCAGAAAGCAGGGACAGGATATTGAATTAACCATGAGGAACATTTGTCAGTATCCAACTGTAATATGTTTCCATCTTCAGTTGAACGTAGAAGACTGGTGTCACTGTTGCCTATTTATAGAGGCACGTTGTGTCTGTGGTGTAACTGAGCTTTCCTACAATATCTGAGAAAAACAAAGACCTATATCATAGTGAGGCCTCAACTGTCAAAACGTCGAAAATATCTGCACCTACTTTTTGCAGTTTTATTTTATTACACAGTATGTACGGTACAGTGCCAGTAGTGGCCCTCAGCTTATTCGAAGAAGCAGGACTGCAAATGACCAAATCTTGGCCCCAAGCAAAACCTTTCTTGAGACCTCTAAAACTCTAAATTGCATGTGGAGTTCTTCAAGGTTCCACCCTGGGGCCACTCCTGTTTACATCTACATGCTCTCTCTGGATCAGATTTTACATGACAATGAAATCTGCTGTGATAATCATGATGTGGATTTATGTCACTCTTTAATGAAGAAACCACAATAAAATACAAGCACTTAGTGAATGTACTGGAAAAAGTCAACATTTATATGTGACAGATTCTTCTTTCGACTGAAGCAAAGTTGTTGTTTTGAGACCAAAGATGTGAGATTAAATGTTAGTGCTTCAGTGCTTCAGTCTGTGAGATTAAGAAGTGGTGATGATATAAAATTAATGATTGAATAATCTGTCAACTAAAATCCTCCTAAAATCCTCAGATTTAAGAACAGACCGGAGAAGTTTATTCTCACGTCTCTTGAAAATGTGCATTTATATTATTCTCTCAATATCCCACATTCCCAGGCCAGGAATCAGTACTTTTACTCCAGTACGACGATATGCTAAAGTGAAAGGAAGAAGGTTTACATCACTCGTCTTCCCTCAATCACACAATAAAATAGTCACATAAAAGGATGTTAAACAAGAAGACTGTTGTGTTGTGGCGACAGTGCTAACCACTTCACTACTGTGCCGCCCTTAATAAAAACACCCGAAGTCAAAAGTTAATGTAAAAAACAAACTGCGCCACAGCCGCATTGGCTTTTAACAGCACCACTGCTAAGTTGCCAACATTGGATTGACTTTATTTGATGCGCTCAGTTTTTCAACAAGAGCATGTCCTCTTGGCAAGGCCTTCAATGTATAAATGGATCAGTTTACAAGTTGGAAAGTTCAAGCCTGAATAGTTTGTAAGAACGTGATTAATCAGAAGACTCTGTGAAGGCAGCTTAGTTTGGGCGTTCTTTCCAGCCCAGACTTTACTGAGTAAATCTAGATTACTTTTATTGTTAACTTGCAATACGGACAGGGTGGAAGCAGAAATAAATAATGTACAAAGATGTCTTCTCTTATAAAAACGCAGTCACTGCGAGCATAAAAAAAAAACAAACTGAAAATACAAACGTGAATTGAAATATGAAGGAAATAAAAGTAATAAGTATGACTAGCTGCAGTGTATAGAGAACGGAATAATGGCAAGTGTTTGCAGGCTTGAAAAAGTTATTTTGCATTTGAAAGTCCAAACTAAAATAATAAAAAAAGTTGTAACTAACTCTTTTTTTTAATGAAAAGTGCAATCAAATGACTTCGTGTCAAACAAAGACAAAATCTTGAGGTGGTTATAAGAGCTGCACAATATCAGGTGAACGTGCAATAATCTTGTCTGGTATTGTGAATAATATGATTAACAATAAATACAAGCACCTCAGTAGATTATGTTAATTTCTTGTAATTTGAGATATGTTCCTCCAAATTACAGTGCTCCTTCTGTTGCCTCTAATTTCCAGCTCTGACTGGCACATGGAGGTCTGAAGGTCCCACCAGCAGCGTTTCAGAAGTGGAGCACTTGGTTCACTTTTTAAATTTTTCCTTCATTTTTGAGCGTTCAACTTCTGCACTGTGGCAACCAATGATGAAATGGTTCAAAGCTCGTGACTGCAACACTCAATATGTGCTACGTGTTTCTGAATTTCTATTTATTTATTAATTTTTAAAAGGTTTATGGATAGTCTCTGGAAGCCGTTCTCCAAAAAGTGCTGTTTCCAGGATTTACAAATGTTTAATTAAAATTTGTTGTTTTCTCTTGAAAATGCCATTTTGTGTATTGTGCTGCCTTAATGAATATACACTTATGTGATCCCAGATAAAAGATGAGTAATCCTGCTGATGTCTTTGTTTTCAGCTGAGAATCTGTGGCTTTATGTGGTCAGGCGAGAGGAGTTGTGTAATGCGGGACAGTCTGAGAAAGTTTTCTGATAGTATCAGGAATTTCCTGACTTCTTTCTTTTTATTTGAACGCTTCCATGAGATATGAATATTAACAACCAACAGAAAATTATGTGAAGATTAATTACCACCTTGGATTCAATGCCGAGCAACGTCCCTCATTCAAAGTTTCTGTCTATCCAAGTTTATGAAATCTACATCGCAGTGCATCAAGTCATAAACTTTTAAACTTCCTGAAAATGCACATACATTTGGAAGATTTACAATTTTTCCCAAAAAACATTTTTTGGATGAGAAATCTGGTTGTAACAATTAAATGTCTGGTTTTTCAGACTCACTCCTGCATCACTCAGTCGGAAGTTTCCTTTATAACTGAATTCATGCTGCAATCAGAAGGACACCAGGTTGACCTCAAGTTACAACATTAATCTATACTTCCACGGTGAATTTGATTACGCAGCAACACCCGTCAAATTAAGTTACACCTCTTCACTCTGCAGGTGTTGCTGCCTTCTTCCAAAGACCTGCAGAGCTCAGTGCTTTTGACCTGAAGATTAAACTAAACAATGTCGGGGCCCAAACTGCCACCAAATGCTCATTCGAGGACGAGGAAGAGCTAAACTCTTTGAAGCCGTGGATGATTTGCCGTTTTTTAAACATTCATTTTCCCAAACAAATATAACCAACTTGAACACATCAAAGGCTGCCACCTAAAAATAGAGAAGGGCCCATCTCTGCTTGTACCCTGGGCATATTATTAACATATGGTCCTGCTTTTCCCCCTTTTGGAGAAAAACATCAAGAACTGAAAGCGAAAGAGAGTAAAAGGAATACCGTAGGGGTGAAATAAAGTGACCTGTAAAGAGACTGTACAGCCGCGTTTGACTTATGATCTCTGTGCCCTCTTGGGAGTTGGATATCGGAGTGTGGATGAATGTAGAAGAGTGAAGGCCAGCTGTTGACCTGATGTTTTCTTGTTCTGGAAAGAGATCACATTGTGTGATTCTCACATTGCAGAGGCCTGGAACATTTTGTTGTTTATTACAGTAAAAGTAAGCTCAAATTATTTTAAATCTGCAAGTTTTTGAAGTGTCATCATTTGATTATTTCTAATAATAATGTTCCTCTGCACTGAGAGGTCTACGGTGAATATTTGTTTACTGATACATCTTTTTTAAACTAGTCTTTGAGCGAGTCTCTGTGTGCATGAAGGCAAAATGTATATGTAAAGTCAGATTGTTTCTCCATTTTAACAAAGTTGAACAAAAAAAAGAAATAATTTTACACTTTAAACCAAATTGGATTCAGTTAAATTTTAAAGCCGAATAAGAAAAAAGCTCTGCACAGATGTTTAAAAAAAAGTCTCTCTGTGCGGATGAGGCCTTAATTTCTCAGCTCAACTTTACCTGTTTTAATATATTTAACTTGAGTTTTGTGTTGTTGCTCTCACATTTTATTTGTGGTTTCCACACTGTGTGGGTTAATCCTCAGTTGGGGGAAGATGCTCTATAATCTGGATGCTCTTAATTGATTTATGAATAAAAAGAAAGTGAAATAACACAGTACACATTTGGTCTTCATAGGTTTACGTTCACAAACAGCTGTGAGGTTTCTCTAACCTCTCTGGCATTCTTCAAAACAAACCGTTCACCACAAGGCCGTTCCAGTTTGTTTATTCAGTTCTTATAATTTTTTGGGAGGGTTTCATCAAAAAAGAGGGACACACTGTGTGGCCGAGAACTGTGAGAATTTTCACAGAAAGACAACCTTCCAGTTGACTTCTAATCTGCACATGTAATCAGGTAATAACAAACACAGGGGCTTATTTGCAGTCCTCAAAAGCTTTGGGCCTAACAGTTTTCATCAAAGTCCTACACTGCATCAGGACTGTTCATTTCTGGAGGTCTTAGTCAAACAAATCCAGTTTTTGTTAGTTATGCAATCAGAAAGGGTTTTGAGGTGTGTTATTGTTAGAAATAAGGCTGAAGAGTCAATCAGGACTTCAGGTTATCCCCAGAGGTGCCCTTGTGCGACATGTTTTTGATGATAGATATTGAGGGTAAATCCTCACTTTTTAAGTCTTTATTTTAACTAAATTCATTCAGTTAGCAAAGATAAACGTGTTACACCGATTGATCACACATCAGGGATAAATTCTCACTTGAATTAATTAACCCTTTGTTGGTGCATACAAACATAAATAGATGTCTCGCTTTGAAAAGTTCAGAAAGGTTTACTTCACTTTTTTAATCAAACAATGACCCTCTTTTTTCTCCCTTGTGCAAACTGTAATGTTTCTTCAATAATCATTGTTTACTAATGTAGAACCTGAGCTGACACTTCTAAACTATGAGGAGTGGAAAATGGATGTGTTTAGTTGATTCTTCCTAACAGACTTTATTATGTGTGAATGGAGAATAGCACATTTTATTGTCGAGTCCCACTGATTCAGGCGATAGAGATTTCTCTACATGCAGTCTAAAGTACAGTCATAAAACAAAAATCAAACAACCACAACTTTGCAATAATTGCATTTACCATGAAAAACCTGCTGCTCCCATGATGGTTTTGGTCTGCTTCATGAAGGACCTGATAAAAATAAAAAAAGCAAGTTAAAACAAATGGGAGATTATTGCCAAAGCCCATTCAAGATATGGGTAGTCAATACATTCAAAGAACATAAACTCCATGGCTCAATATTTGCTCAAAACTAAGTGTATTTACTATGATTTGACAGATGCAATTATTGTAATCATTGGATGTACTTCTGGTAAGAAATACCAGAGTTCTCTGATAGGAGTGTCTGGGATTACAGAGATTACCTGGCTGACTTTATGACGCTAGGCCAAGTAGGAGGAGTGTGTGTGTGTGGAAAACTACTAGAGAAGTGAGTTAATTCACAACATGATCTCTTTCATTGGGCTGCAGAGGTTGATGCAGGACTTTCTGTGTAACACTTTCAGTAGCTGCGTAGCTGAAAAGAGAGCGAGAAAGCCTCCATGTCGAGTTTCTGTTCAGCCCAGCTGAGGTCAATAAGGGCTCTTGTCCTACAATGAGGGTCATCTGACCTCGCCGCACACCGAAAGGAAAACACATAAAACCCCTGTCTCGTCTCCTCACAGCGCTGCCGCCGTAACGCTGCAGCTTCTCCTGACGTCAGACGGTTATTTGAGGAGGGCCGCAGCTCCTGGTCAGGTTTCCCACAGGGTCGAGACTCGGCCCCTCTCCCTGACCCCCTGGAAAGCAGAGGTCACGCATGAGAGGGAGGAATGAAAAGGGCCACTCTGATTTATGACCTGGCATCGCTATAGGATACCTCCAGCCCAGGGAGGGGTTTTGTTACAGAGGTGGGGGTACGCCAAAGCAGAATCCCTCCTGCACCTTCTGCCTATGTTGGTTTAAGATTTCAGTCCATTCAGGAGATATTCTGCAGCTGAAATTCCTCTGAGGTGTGTTTGGACAATAAGCAGGTTAACAGTTTTGCATTCCCAGATGTGAGGCAGCTGTCTGATTTTGGGCTGCTTCTGCTCCTGCTGTGTTGAATCATTCCAGTCATTCCTTGGACTCATTTTGTGAGGATTTTTTTTTTCTCTGACGGACGTGTCAGTAAGGAGCCAATCTATGTCTGTATCAGATCAAACCGAGGATCATGGTCTGGTAGCCTGGCAGATTGTTTGAATACAGTCACATGACTTCAAATCCATTAAAAAGCAGAACATAACTTACTGTTTATATTAAGCTGACATTCACATCAATGCAAGTTCTTGTTAATCCAAAGCAACTGAATCAGGTCTGTATCTTGGAAGGCGTTTCAGTCCTTACTCAAGTGGCTTCATCAGTTCATGCTGTTTCATGACAAGCCTCAGACTAACCAGACTGATCAAGAGAACAACATGAACTAATGAAGTCACTTGAATAAGACACTTGACCGGGTCCAGTTGTTTGAGAGTGTTGACACTTAACTTTTGGTGACCCTGAGTGACAAACTGTGGGCAACATGCTGCAATAGTGTGTAGCTCAGCAGGTGTCTCCTGGTTCGGCTTTCTGTGCAGAGTCTGCATGTTGTTCCTGTGCCATCACACATCATGTTAATTTTTGCTGCTTTTTCAGAAGCCTGGATGCTTTTAATTCCTCAGAATTACATTATTTTATCAAAAAAAAAAAAAAAAATGACGTGCAGTCTCAGTTCACCACAATTCCAAGTCTTACAAGACTTGTATTGTATTGCATTCTATAGAAAAAAAGATGATATCCATGTTGCACCAAGAAACGATAAAAGACATGCAGATAGACATCACGATAAGGCTGCATTAAATGCTCTTGTCATCTTTTTGCATGTTCCTGAGCCTTTTTCATCAGAATATTTAACTTTGTCCAGCTCTTTTATGCATCCTTAAATTTAGTTTTACATTTAAAAAAAAAAAACCAAAGATCAGAAGTTAACCAAATGAAGCCTGCGTACTGATGTCTTGAATACACATCATGTCCTTATGATTAAATCACATGCCACCTAAAAATGATTAATAAAACTGTTGTAAACACCGTATTTACATCTTGTTTTGCAGAGATCATGAGGGAAACTAATCATGTGGAAAGATTATTTTTGTTCTATTTTTCCCATTTACAGAATTGTTTTGATGCCATCCATCAGATTTAGATAATATAACTGAAACAAATCTTTTATTCTCCACCAGTATCATTTGATTCAAACTGGCTCCACTGTAACAAACAAGTCTCCTTTTGATTGTATCTTTTTCATATTTCTGGCTCATGTACAATAAATATGTGCCCTGACAGCAGCTGCTAATTGGCTAAAATAGTGGTGGACCAGTGTGTGTGCATGTGTGTGTGTGTGTGTGTCTGTGTGTGTGTGTGTCCCTGAGTCATGGACTGAGCTTCTCTCAAGCGGAGACATCCGCAGTCTGCCCGAGCTGCTGGCGCAGAAGAAGTAGGCCAGATTTGACACACTTCACAACCCAGGCTAACCCTGACACACATTATTTCTTCTCGGAGCACCGAAGAAAAAAAACACAGCCACAAATGGATCACAGTTGGAAACAATTTAGACATAGAATTTCAATATTTGACTTGAGTTCTTATCAGATAGTGGAACATGGAGGATTCATTTGAAGACATTTCGCTTCTGATTTGTACGTGACAAAGAAACAACAACAACAAAAAAACAAACAACAAAAAGAGAACAACAGAAAATCGCATTTTGAATGTTTAAACTGCATCTAAAAGGTAATCACATGTCATTCAGTCTTATTGACTCTCAGGCCTTCAACAAATAAAACAACCCATATGTGACATTGAAGTTATTCAGAGTTGAAGAATGCTTTAGTAAGTAAAGTAAGTTTTTTTCTGTTAGATCTCAAGTTTATCAACTTGTATTTGGGTCAAAACTTAGCTGAACAAGATTTGCTGGTGGGCAAAACTAGGAAGCAGAAGGTCCTCAGACGCCCTGTGGTGTTTTCTTTTTAATGCAAGTGAAAAAAAAAACCCACATCAGCAACATCAAAGCCTGGAGTTGAGGATTCCTGCTATTTTATCATCCACTTTTCAAACCGCCCGGCATTTTTCTTCTTTTGAACGTGCACTAAAGTCTTAAACAGGTACCCAAGCTCCACTTTTCCTCTCCGAAAATCTTTGCTTGCTCAGCACCAGGCCAGGCTAAACCGTGTGTGCCCTATAATAATAAGATCCACGCCGGCCTTTACCAGCTGTTGTCTGTTTATTTCCAGGCAGACTGAGGAAGAAAGGCCAAACCCAAAACATGACCATATGTTTAAACCTTGTCCTATGAACCCAAAACAGGATGTCACAGCAGGCCCTCCGGTCAGAGTAACTGACAGAGACACGGGCACACAGGAGGCCTATTGTTTCGATCTGCTTCGGGAAAGACAGAACGAGTGAACGGGAAGTGTGCGACACGGGAAGAAAGAAACAAGGATGTGTGTTTGTGTGTACTTTGCATATATACACTTTATTTTCCGTGGGGATTTAAAGCTCATGAGCTTGTAAAATTGTGTGCACAACAGACACAGAGCACTTGCCAGATCCTTAAGTGGACTTTTCTTTGACTCTTAGAAGGGAAACTCCATTTCAAAATAGAAAACATGCCTTTATTTGTGCTCTTGATGGAGCCTCTACCTCCGAACATCTGAATGAGTCTTTTACAGACACATCCTGAAGCTGCTCCATCAACAGTGAAAAACAATAAGCAGCCACACAGCACACACACAATGATCAACTGCTTCCTAATGCAAATCTCTGAGTTTACTGATTTACTTAATTTAGATATTGCATGTACAGACTAAGGAGCCCAATACCAGTCTGTATGTGAGCTTAAGAGATGCCTGTCTGTGAGTTTGGTTCCCTTTTAGGAGAGCCAGGTCTTTCTTTAATTACTACATTAATTACGAGATCTTGAATGGATATTCATGAAACGCACAACTTAGAATGTTCTCATTTATAGCATGGAATCGCTTTCTCTTGTCTTTACTCCGTAGAGATTAAAGTGTGATTAAATGAATCCTCATAGGAACGGAGAAGAAAATGTACCAGTCTGTAGCTGATATATACTGTAGGTGATTATATTGTAAAATGTAGCTGTCACTGGCACCAGCTGATCATATGGTGTTTCACAAAGTTCCTTACAAAGCATCAACTAATTGTTACCTGATCGCTTGAAAACATTTGGAAGCATTGCCAGTTTAGAGTCATGAACCCTATAATAGAGTGATGCAAGGAAGAAAAACCCCCAAAAAACATTTGACTATTTGGGAATTTTTTACATCGTAATTCAAAGGTTTGTGATGCGATCAGAAAGCAGTTATACCGATACAATTCAATTTGGTTAATTTGGTTCATCTGTGACTTTGAAGTGGCCAAAAGTGTGTGTGTGTGTGTGTGATTGTGTGTCGGTGTGTTAGCAGAGCTGTCAAGATGTGACTTCAGCTTGGAATGAGCTTTTGTGACATAAAGACAAGTAAGAAAAGTTAAAAGCTATAAAAGCTTTGCTGTGATCACAGCCATACGTTAGACAATCAAATGTTTTAATTAAACATCTGCTAATGAAGTAAAAAAAAAGTCTCTCTTACTTATGTGGCCTTGAGGTATCTAATGATGACAATGATTAAGGTATTTTATTGTTGAAAACAAGATGTTCATCATTGAACTAAACCTGCTGCTTGTTGTGACTTTCACACTCAGCGCGTGTCAGCCCTGGTCATGATGTTCACACTGTAGAGTGCATTTTACAAGGTTAGTTGGGAATTCGGACGGGATGCCAGCTTGGGGCAATTGAAAAACTTATGGTCATAATTTCTACTCAGTGTCTCGATCAGGATGCCTAACTCATTTTGGTTTAGAGCCCACATTAAACCCAACATTGTGGCTTCTTTACTGATAACGCCTTCAATGTAGAGTGACTTGACTTTTTGTGTTTTTCCAAATCAGCAGACGGCTCGGTGTGAAATCTAACCTGAAGCAGTATTCAGGCTGATTTGTTAGAGGACTGTCATCGTCCAGTTGCATGATTTTTGCCATCTTCAGCATTCATGTATTCACCAATTCACCCTCACAGTATGAATTTTTTACTAATGCTACTTTTTACCAGTGCTAGACACTCCTATTGAAGCCGTTCAATACCCAATACACAATTGACTGCTGCAGTTACTTTCTTCAGAATATTAAAATACAAATTTTCCATTGTGAGCCTTGAATCAAAGCTTCCTGTTGGATTTTTTTGGCCTGCCAGCCACAAATTTAACATCGATGATTCTGACTAATGCTTTTCTAGCCTTGCATCAATCAATTCTTCGCATGCGTTCTCTGATGATGGCTGATTCAAAATGTAATCTTTTAAAATAGTAAAAATCTGTGAATGTTACAATGAACTCATAGGTACAATGCAGGTCTGATTAGATGAATGACCACTGTCAAAATAGTAATATTTCACTGAGATGTTCACATTAAGCTTCAGAATGTTTTTATGTCTAGCTTAACATAGAAAAACATGTTTTTAAATAGGAAAATCTCATCTAGTCATCAGTACAACAGTCCTCTGATAAGAGTCAGCTGGTGCTAGCTGGGCTTTACCTTTTTCGACATGACGAGTCAAGTTAAACTAAAAGATGTTTTGAATTTTCCTCATCCGATTTCGGCCCATTGTGAGCATGAAAACAAATGCTGAGTCAGAATAGACATGAGGAGTGTCAGTGGGCTGCAGACAGCGTGGCGTAGACGCAGCATCAGGCCACACAGAGATCTCCTTGTCTACAAACACAACCTGTTGCAGCTCTCTCAAGAGTTTACTATGCAGGGAATGCTGAAAGGATTAGCGCCTAGCCACTTGAGATAATGTGAAAAATGAGACCTGACGCTGTTGTAGAGGGAGACTGAAAAAGAAGTGTACGTGTTTTTAACATAAATAACACAACAAAGGCAACAAAGTTGGCTGACACACGCTTGTTTTCTTATTTGTGTTTATTTGGTGT
Source organism: Parablennius parvicornis (assembly GCA_900302745.1). Taxonomy (NCBI): domain Eukaryota; kingdom Metazoa; phylum Chordata; class Actinopteri; order Blenniiformes; family Blenniidae; genus Parablennius; species Parablennius parvicornis. The sequence continues at coordinate 15,225 of OMNM01048533.1, forward strand.
GTACATCATACACAAACCTCTTTGGAATAAAAACTAAATCTCTCATATATATCAGATTTAAAAAAAAAAAAAAAAATCTGAAGTTACGGAGCCAGTTTGTAAACATGCAACCGAACACTTTTCAACAGGGAGTCAAAACAAAAAAAAACAAAACAAAACAAAAAAAACAATGGAAAGAGGTGGAAAGAGTTTCAGGAGTGCGACATGCTCGTGATAGATACAGAAAGTAACATCAAGGCTGCACGTAATTGTGTTAAGTTATCACATATACTTGAGTAACATGCCCTTGAGCTCAGTAATGCTCAGCCCAGCGAGGCGTCTCAGGTCTGACCCTCATATATCTCAGCAGACCCCCAGTTCACATTTCAGTGGCATCCTCCTGGGCAGGCAATGGAAATGACCTTTCATGGAGATAAAGTGGGAATCACTGAAGAATGGATGAAGTGAGGTAGGATCTGTGGTTATCAGGGAGGGGAGGGCGGCTCCAGCATGTTTTGATGGGTGAAGGGGGTCTCCCGAGTAGGGGAGGGTAACCGTTTGCAAACTGCCAGATGGAGAAAGTGACTCCCTAAAACTCTTGGCAGTGAAGGTCTCAAAGGTTTGTGCTTCTTTGATTTTAGAGATGAATTTATTATTGTATACTTGGTCAAGCCAGGAAAATTCTTCAGTGAGATTAAAACTCTGAAAGACATGCACTTTTCCTCATAAATATTCACTGTTTTAATGTGAATAAATTCTGCAGCTCACACAGCAACGACCAGGCATTGAAACAATGGCTAGGGAAATCAATAACCGTGTCACAAGCAATTATTGGCAAGAGGACTCTTTGAGTTAAAGAATGAAATAAAAATTATTAAAAAAACAAACTGGCCAGATGTACTTTCTTACTTTCTTCTCCTCCTGGATGCAGAAACTTCCTTGAAATCCAGCTCAGTGTTAAACATTATATGAGATTAATCTCTGGAAAGAGTCAAAATTATATATTTATCTTTTTTTATTTCCTCTCTGTCCAGTTCAGTGCAATAATAAACCCCACGGGGGTGCCTCGCATGTTTGTTCCAACGCCTGCGTTTAAGTAGTAAAAAAAAAGAATAATAAAAGCAACAGATAAACCAAACTGGGACAGATTTAAATGAGGTACTCATGGTTGGCTTCACACTCACACAGCAGACTTCCAGTTTAGAAATAAACATTAGCTTAGTGGTTTTCCATTTTAAATTAGTCATTAAGGGAAAGTGTTGATGTCAAGGACACTAAACTGTCTACTGTGTCACATATGTGCCTTGTGGAGGGGGCGGTCACAGAGGCCTGATTTTAAATCACTTAAAATCCGGTTCTGTCATTAATTGAAAAGCTACTAATGTCAAGGACGACATGTCCATTCATACACACAGCAAGCAAAACTTTTTAGAGGAACAGTTCCATTCACCAGCACCGTCAATCTTTACTCACACAATACTTCCATGGTATCTATAAATACAATGTATTATTTTGACAGCAAAAAAAAAAAAAAATATTAGCAGTTCTTTAAATCAAATAAACAGTATCTTTGGAGTTGAAGGACTTAAGATAAATGTGTGCCATGAAATGGTAACCGAACATGCAGATATTAAAAAGTAAAACCAAGCAGGATATCACCTGATGTTGGCACTCATTTGAAAGTTAACGTCACATTTTAAAGCCAGCTTTACTCTATGAAGCCCAGCTGCCGAGAGCTGCTGCTTTTAGCCCGCGTAAAATTAGAACGAAACTCTATTGTTTCCTCTGTGCTGCAATGCAGGGTTGCATCTCCATGAGTTGGCATTGCTTTGTTTAAACATCAAGGGAAGATTGACATCCAGCAATTATCTGCACAAAGTGTAATCATCTGCATGACTTGATTCCACAACATCTGAGTTCAACATGCATGTTTAGTGGTTAAATAGCCATCGGAAAAGACGAACTAATAGAAATCAACACCTTCAGATTATTGACACATCATGGCACACAGATTCTCATCCTTACATTACACAGTTGACTCTTTGGGTCCTTCTCGAGCAGCATTCTTGCACCCATAAAGCCACTTGATCACGCGGGCATTTCTCTCAATGATCGACACTCCAGTGGGAAGCTGCTCAGTCAGCTCCTCCTGAAACAGTCCGTCTCCCGAGTGGCGGGAAAACTCGCTGGGCTCCGAGCCGCCACAGCCGTCCCCACCGACGCTACGGAGCGCCAAGGAGAGTGTGTCTATAGAGCTGGCACCTGAGAGGAAATTATCTCTACCCAGACGTTCTATCATGTCCATGTCCAGGCCACAGAAGTCAAAGAAGTGCTCCTGCTCCGACAGAGCTACAGAGCAGCGAAGCCGCAAGTCTGATTTGGACCGCCGTAACTGCCCAAACTGCCTTCTGGGCACTGGTGGAGATGCCCGCTTCCACGGATCATTCTCATCATGGTGGTTACTCGAGTGGTTTCCCTCGGTGACGCCATTAGTAATCCGATCACTGGTGCCATTTGTGAGACCATTCTTAGTTTCTTGGAGCTTGCAGCTAAATCCAGGGCTGTCTAGAGATTCTGGGCTACGTTCTTGATCGGTTTTACTCGACCTCCTGCTTCCTGCTCCGCCGTCTGTAATGTCTTTGTCGTTGGTCCAAGACATGCGTGAGTCGCCATCCCGTGATGGTGCTTTCTCTTCTCCGATCACCATCTTCTGGATTCTGCCCTCACCTCCACTGGTCTTCTCTCTCATGGATCCTTGGAAGAGACGTCGAACAAAACTGTACCCCTTCAACTCCAGGTTATTGTTTTCTCCCACTGTCGCACCGTTGGGGCTTTTGCACTCCTTCTTCTGCCGGTAGATGAGGAGGGAGTCCGGTCTCAGCATGCGCTTGCCTGTACTCCTTCTGAGCACAGGAGCACTGTGTGGCGCTACCAAGTTGTTAACTCCAGGGGCCCTCGGGCTGGGGGGCATCACGTTGCTCCTGTTATGGGCCTCAACGTCAACAGAAGTCCGTCTGTTCTCCTTTCTCCAGTCGTCATTCTCATTTTCATCCCGAGAAGTGAAGGAGCCAGAGAGGGTAGAGAAGGGCGTGTTGGATGATCGGCGTGGGGGAATATGAGGCGTTAAGCTACCAGCAATGGCGATTGTCCTCCGGGGCGGAGGTGGCGGGGTGGCACAGGGCACCAGCACAGGCTCCTGCTTAGTGTTAATCACCTGCTGGCTCTTGACGTATTTGGCTTTGTCTGCTTCAAGCCTTTCCACAGCGCTGATGGAGCGGCCTTGGCTTCCTCCGTCGATCTGCCTCCGGAGGTAATCTGGACCCTTGTTGAGGAGCCTCAGAGGAGAGGGGGATCCAATTGGTGTGAGGGGCTTCATGGTATTTCACCAAGCTTGGAAAGACATCAAAAGCCTGTTGAACCGCCCAATTGTTTAAAAGTTTCCGGTGTGCCACAGGGGGCTACTGTTGGGTCTGTCAAATTTAACACTAACCAAACTTTTTACTCAAATTTGAAAAATACTCAATTGTGCCAGTTCTTATTCCTGTCCTCGTGTCTTTTTAATCCTTCCCTATGGGTCAATAGACAAGTGGCAATTCCAACAGCCAGGAGGTCTAAGTTCGCTATAAGGTTCTCTATAGATAGCTCACTGTGTCTTTGTTGGGCAGTGTTAAAACCCAGATAAATTGATATCTATATCCTGTATTTATACAGGCATTTGGATTGGCAGGCAGAGAACAGGGTAGTCCTTTTTTTGTCAGCCAAGAGCACTCCCAAATGAGATGCTCCCTGCCCACAGTCCAACAGAAATAGCAGGACGGCTGCACTTTGAAAGGGTTACTTCTTCCTCCCCCACTTTTTCCTTCTCTTTTTCTGTCTCCCAACAACACCCTTCACTGTTGATTTTTACGGTGACGCCTGCCGGTAGAAATGACATATAATGGCCGCAAATATTTGCTTGGTGCAGGTTTTCCAAGGGACACCAGGTCAAGACTTTTATTGTTTAGTGCCCGTCGTGGCTGAGTTGACCTGAGGGTGGCCGGCACCAAAGGCACTTTGCTTGCTGATGGACAGATGGAGGAGAAGCAGGTTATCTCCGTGTCCTTGCCTCACCTGTGAGGACCTATGGGAGACACAAAGAGACAGAGAGGTTTTAGTCAGAGGTGTCACTCTCCAGGGTAGGCAGCAAAGACCAGATGGCGGGAAGGACGGGGGGTGGGTGTCCCTGAAGATCAGCTCAGCTTGTGCTTATTTTAAGCTGGAGGGAGTTACATTTACAGTATGAAACAGGCAGTAATGCAATGCTGACATGTATGAGCATGCAATTACCCCTTATTTTTGACATACGGGAGAGCATCACAGTAGCTTGGGAGTGAATGGTTAAAAATTGCCTCAATTTAGAGCTTCATCATTGTTCACTGCAGCATCTATAGCATCTAATATTACTGAGAAAGCTCAGAAAATCTCACAAATCAAGTCAAGATTGGCCAAGGGAACGTTAGAGGAGGATACCTCTGCTGATGAATCCTTCTTAAATACATTTGGAAACAGCTGAGGCATTCTCTCAAAACTATCAAATGGTTTTATGTTTTACAATTATTAACTCAGGTTACTACCATCAATGGTTGGTGGAACAAATATTAGCCCAAGCAGCACTGACTTGCTCAGCTGTTTCATGACCATACACATACTTAACCACTGCAAAGTCAGTAATAAAGTGAGGACAGGACCCTAGCCCCTGACCCCCCAATGGCTCCAGGGTGTATGGGGCCTCCTGTGAAGCTCAGCCCATGTTGAGACAACAGATCACTTTAAAAGACAAAGCTGTCTCCATAGCCTGAGCATCATTCCCTTTTATTTAATGTCAAAGCCATTACTTTCCTCAAACATGACAACGGACTGATGAGACATAAATGTGTCCTAAAACATTAGTTTTCTACCATGAAACCGAGTTATGCTGTTGGAAATCAGACCCACCAAAATGCTTCTTAAACTCCGGAGAGTTAAATGTGGTTAAAAAAGAGTTAAAAAAGTAATAACTTTCATGGTTGTAGTGACACAGCTTTGTAAACAAGCCACCACAAAAACTAAATGCTTTAAACCAAACACAGGATGACGGCATGCCTCAGTATGCAATATTCCATATTTATGGTGTTCTGTGTAAAGACCATATCTTTTACGTTTTTAATGGTTTGAGAGGATTTGAAGGGATAAAAGAGTGGGAGGAGGGCGCACGTGCCTATAACAGACTAGGCTCAACTCAAAACGTATTTATAGCTGGAAAGCATCTCAGCAGAGTTATCATGTGTCTGCGTATGCATGCATGTAAGTGTGTATGTGCAAGCAGCCATGGGTATTTATGTATCTGCTCTAGCTTTACTCCTGAGTCCGTGTGTGTGTGTGTGTGTGTGTGTGTGTGTGTGTGTGTGTTTGTGTGTGTGTGTGTCAGCACAAGGCAATAAATGGCTGTCCTGTAAATAAAGGAGGGTTGTACACACAGTCACACAGTTAAGCAGTAGATTTTTGAGCTGCTGTTTATGAGGTTCTGCAGGTTTTTCATGAGAGCAAACAAGTAGTCATGCAAACTTGGAGCGGTTACACCCAGAGGTGCACGTAGTGTTTATTTTCTATCGCACTTCAATATGTATGTAACGTCTATCTGGAGAAATAAATGCTCCTTGTGCTGCGGAGACAGTGCTATATCGCCAGAGCTTATTGTTCCCTCAGGTCTGCTTCCAGTGTTATCAAGTGCTATTTTAGCTTTTCCTTCGCAAGACGTAAAACAATGAACAAACAGGAAAAAGGATCTATATTTCACCGGTCAGAGTGAACCGCTTGACACCACTGATAGTAGCAAACGCATGCAAACACTTACACCCACAACTACACCTCCTCCACCTTATTGGCCTACTTAAAAAGAAACACGCTTGGAGATTTCAAGTCAAACCACGATGGTATCTAACGACACTCAAATCAAATGAAGCAATCTGAAGAAACTGTAGCTGTTTTATAAATGATCATTGTCTCAGACATGCATTTATCCATTAACATTTTTATGATACTGAAAATACATTTTGGAAATATGAGCTTCATACAGATAATTATAATGGAGTCCTAAAACATCAAAGAGTGGCAGGGTAGCAGATTATGTCGCAAAAAACTGCTAAGTACCACTAAAAAGCTTAACACAAAGTTTATCTAAATCCAAACACATCTGTGGAGCAGCAAATTACAAGCCGTTAGTGAGATGAAATTGCTGTATAATGGCTCATCGTTTGAGCTGAATTATCATGACTCATATGAGACAATAGGTGCACGTCTCTAAAATTGTGCATTTGTCGTGTAACTATTGTTTTATTAAGGAACATGAAACTAAGGTATAGTAGTATAAAATTCAACATACATAAATAAATTGCACATTTATTCCGACCATACATAGCACAAACCTGCACTCTCGGTTTGTAAAAATTGTTTGATTACAATTGACTTTACGATTGACTCACAACTATGAGGTTTTTGTTGACATTTGCGAAGGTGAGCTAACGTTTCACTGCACTTTTAACTTTGTTGAGCCTCCACACCCCTCACAGAGACTATTATATGACATGTCACAATAAATTACCTGAAGTGGAGGGGCAAGATTGGGGGCAGCAACGTACTGGTTAGTTTTCCAGATGTCGAAGCTAGGGAAAGTCAGCCATTATTTTAGGTTGAGATCCGGGAAAAAAAATGTGTCACAACAGGTGTGAAAGTACAAAAAAGAGAGAGTGAGAGAGGGGTTGGAGTAGGCATGAAACAAGAAAAATGGGTGAAAACTGAGGAGGAAGTAGGAATGAGGTTATGGTGTGTGGGTTGGGTTTTTAGTATGAGACATTTTTCTTCCGGAGCAATCTGTTCTCCGTCTGCCCCTCACAATGAAAAGTGTCAGGCTAATGCTATTGAAGCGTTAAAGGAGATTATCGCCACGGGAGCCTAAACAAAGTCATTAATGCTGATGTTCCTGTGAGGGGGGGAAGGGGTCAAGGATGAAAAAACATCACATAAAGAATACAAGAGGCAATATCTACGGATAAAGGAGCTGATAAATCCTCACTGTCTCAGCAGTCATAACCTTGAGACTCACTACAATATGGGCGATATCTGGATTTTGCCCTATGTCCAATGCGTTTGTTTTGGCTCTGCTTGGTAATGGCAGTGTGCACTCAGTGGATCTGATGTGAAAGTCCTGAGGGAAACCAGCCACTTTGATTTCATAGGTTATCTCTTGCTCCAAGTGCTATCTTGGACATCACGTGACTGAATCTGAGTCACGGTGTGGGTTGTGAGTTGTTTGAGCCCAAACCTCCTCATGAAACAACGTTGCTAACACAGTTGCTGAAATAAATGTGGTGAGACTTTAGTACATGTCTCACCACATTTATATCAGATTTTATAACTAGCCTATCCGATATTAATAAATGAGTGATTAATCCCAATAAATGTTCTACAAGGAGATCAGAACAGGAGAAATTTATTTTTTTTTAGCTTTTAAAACTATATATTTTTTAAGAAAATTGTTTGTCATTGGCATTCACTGTTTTTCCCTTAAGCATTAAAACATCATCAGTGTAGAATAAGCACAAATACAGAGCTACAAAGACCGTAAATATAATGACATTTGTGTATTACGGGTTATTTTAGGGAAAAGTATCAGATTTCAGGGTGAAATAAATACATCAGATGCAGTTTTCTTTACTGATTTGTTTAGGTAAATCAACTGAATTCAAGAGGACTGAATAAAAATATATGTTTCACACTAATAAATGTTGTTATTTAAGGAACTACTCCTAATAGGAAGAGTGAAACAATTCATCCTCATGCTGTCCAATATATTAGCCTCTCAACTACATCACACATGCCCACATTGGCTTGTTGGTTTCGTGTTTCGGTTTATCAAGTCACTACAGATGTGTTAAAGTGCTGGGAACGGCAGCAAGGAGGAAACGTGCACGACGACGCATACACAGAGTGAAACAGTGAGTTGGCCAGGATTCGCTGGAGAACAATAGTGACTATTAGTTCCACTGACCATAATCAGCCAAATTAGTACTCGGCACCTTCCCCTGTGATCTCAGTGCTTGTGAAAAGCGTGAGATGGCTTTAGTGTTTCTCCGGTGTTTCTCCACTTCCTTTGTCTCTCGCTGTAGGTTGTCATTAACCTCTAAACCCTTCCCTTCATTTCTCGTCTGCACGCTGAACACCAACCTACCTTCTCCTCCATAAAGCCTGTGTTCCCACTCTCCACCTCTCCTGTACATGCTACGGGGCCTCTTTACCCTTTCATTTCCCTTCCAACTCTTGTCTCTCTTTTCCTGTATACACATACTCCTCCTCTCTGTATCTCTGCATCTCTTTCCTTCTCCTGCTCTATTTACAGTTACCGCCACAGTCTGCATTTCTTTCTCCAAACAAAATGTCTTAATTATGTGAGATTTCTGCTCATGTCATTGTCCCTAATATTCTATTTGTAGAAAAATACGTTATATCTGGATTCATAACAAATAGAAATTTGAAAGTCTGATAGCTTTAGGAATGCTAATTTTCTTATGCAGCCATACATAGCGTTTAAAGTTGACCAGATTCTCCATGCTTTGCAATGTTTTCCGCGCAGTCCAACATGTCAAAAATAGACTAGAAGTGCATCTTTAGCACAGTGGAGTGCCAACTGGCTTCTCTTGCACTTCTAAAAATGCACATCTGGTGAAACACAAGCATGAAAACGAGTGGCCACCCTCAACTTCAAGAGGAGCTTCGGCACTGGAACACGACACAACCGGAACTGGCGGAAATCAGGCGTAAAAGTCAAGGGGTTGCACAGTAAATCTTAACACCCACTGTATGATAAACAAGCCAGAGGAGAGGAGGAAGAGAGGAGAAAACATTTCTGCCTGAAAAAAGATGTTTTTATTTGAGAAATGTCCATTTCCGACAAATGAAAGTCTATATTTTAAGAAGGAAAAATCATACTTTGGTAAGAAAGTTAATTGGGTGAGAAATTAGGGTCAAAAGTTTCAGGCTTCCGCACGGTAGAGCAGTGGTTCAAATATTGGCCGGACTTTTCTGTTTGGAGTTTGCATGTTCTTCCCGTGTGTGTGTGTAAGTTTCCTCTAGGTTTCCTCCCACAGTTCAAAAACACATATATGAGGTAAAATTGGGGAGCCTATATTGCTCCCTCGGTGTGAATAGCCTGTAAGTGTATGGTTGTCTGTCTATGTGTGTTTGCCCTGTGTGATAAACTGGTGATCAGTCCAGGGTGTGTCCCTCCCTTGCTCATATTTAGCTGGGATTGGCTTCAGTGCCTTGCAATCCTGAACAGGATCAGACAGTATATGGATGGATGGATGATCTCGGACAGTTTGAAGACTAAAGTACAGCAAAAACATATAACAACTAAGAAAAGAGAGGAACCTGCAGATGCATGTGCTTTTGAAGCGTTTCCTGAGACATATAGTTCAAAGCCAGTGAACTCTCTAGTCAGCACTTCACCATGTAAAGCATAGTGTACATGCTTTACGTCTCTGTTCTTTAATAAAACTCTGCTGTCTGCGTCTACTCTCCCATCCTTTACTCCCTCCTGTATTTGTTTGGGAGTGGATGGCCCAGCCTTGAGGGAAGGCTTAGCCAGGCGCCCCCATGCAGCTAAAGAGAAACCAGATGTTGTGTGTCATGCTTTGGATGCTAGGACGGCTGTGATAGTTTCATGTCATGTAAAGGGGGACCGAATATCTTTGCCTTTTTTTTTTAATCAGTAGTTTTGTTTGTGTCTCTTGGATTTCAACTGATGCGGCTGAAAAACAGGTCAAATTTGCAGTAGCTGTTCTTATCAATTATTTAGAAAAAGAGTTTCAGAGGAGAATTAAGCTTAAAAAAAAAACAAAAAAAACCCAGGAAGCGCTTGTTTGCTTTAGGAGAGCCGGCAGAAGAATAGCTTCATCAAAGCTTGCTGGGCGTATCCAAATAAAAGCAGTTGACCTGTGATCACGAGGTTTAAGGAATCTTGATGGTGAATTATGTATTTAGTGAGGTAAACATGAGATAAGAGGTTTATAATTCACACGGAACACCTTTGAAGCTAATGCAGTTTATTCAGCAGAGTTACCTGTCAAATTCATCCTGGGACAGATGAGAGGCATCTGGTGTAGACCAACAGGTCATATGCAATGTTTTCCCCTTCTTTCTTTCTTTCTCTGCATTTCTCACTTTCTTTATTACAACATCTGGCACAACTATTAAGAGCGACACAGGCTAACAATCGTTGCTAATGGACTGAGATGTCTGAATGTTCAAACGTTAACCAGAGTTCATTCACAGTGGCCTTTATGTCGCGACGAAGCATCTGCACACACCGATTCTCTACAGTGTAAACAAAAAGCATCTGCCACTAATGAGCCACGATTTGTGACTTTTTTTTGTCATTAAGCAGGAATACCTCAAGAAGTCTACCATGGTGCAAGACAAAGAGAAAGCTGTGTCTTCTACTATTCCTCAAACAAAAGGGACTTGCTGGCCTTTCTTTGCATTATTAATGGGCAACAACAATGGCCCTGCTCTCAGGTTTACAGATAAGTGTGGACCCGGCTGCTCTGCCTCGTTACTTAAATGAAGGAGAAAGACAAATGACAACATGGTGACAATGAAATGTAAGACATGGAGCCATCTGATACATAAACTACTGTCCCTCCTCAAAACTAAAGGCTATATTCCAATTGTAAATCGTGCCACCACTGTGAAGCCTTCAGCACCATTAACCATTTGATCTATGGTTAGAAGCTTTCGCTGCATCCATGTGGAGCAGCAGTAGGCCACCTGGGACGACTTAAGGGACTCATAGCCTGAATGGACCTCCTCCCAAACCGTAAAATGGACAAGATGGGCTCCTAACTCACTGCTGCAGATCCTTTGTCATTGAAAGCAAGTGATCTCTGTGACAGCTGAGCACTTGTGCTAAACACCGCAGACTCTAAATGGGAGCCGTTCATTATTTCCACATGCACAGTTGAATCAAAAAAAGACAGAAAACATCAAGCAACCTGCAATCACAATAACCCAAATCCTGTAACTGCAACGGTTATTAAGATCCTGTTCACACAACAAACTTACTTTTCAATTGAAAATGGTAAATGTTACTTGTATGATGGCTGATGGTTTGCACAACAATGATATTGCAAGTCTATGGCAAATTTGGAAACACTTATCTGAAACACGTATTACTTGTGTTCTGTCGAGCTGTTTACATTAACTACCAGGATCATCAGCAACACCTTTGCTACCTACAACACAGAGTGGACCTATGTGATGAAAAAGGACATTGAAGGAGTTTGAATAATGTTTTTCAAACATCAGGTTTTGACAGATTTAAACTAATCTGTAATTTGTATGGATAAATTGCTAAACTGCACCCAAACTGCACCCAAATTTGCCATTTGCCTCCAAGGTTAAGAACCAAAGTTATCCGCATACGTTCTTCTCAGGTATTTTGATGTCATGATGGTGCACTCAGGACAGCAATAACTTCAAATAACTGATTATAATTTATAAGAAAACTTTAAATTCAGCTGATTATAAATAGAATTATCACAGTAAGATTACAGTAATGGCTTTGCCTTGTAAAATGGACCTACTACGGTCATTACACCGGGGTTTTATGAACGCTACAATACCCAGGCAGTACTAACAGAGATAAGACTTGCTCAGATAACACATTCACATTTATACTTCCATTTTGCAACAAACTGGGCAGGTTCTGTGTTCAGCAGAAAGAGTGCTGTTGATCACTTAACAGCTCTGACCCATAAAGTTTAATGAGTCACTGTTTGCTTTTTAGCTCCATCAAAAAAAGACCTTTCTTGCCCAAAACTGTTAAATCCATCCAATATTAGACAGTCTACCTTGAGTCCCTTCCTTCAAGTTTGATGTGAGTGACCTTTGATCCAGTGTTTGGGTTCAGTGTAATCTTTTTAGCAAATCAGAAATTGGAGAGGGGTTCTGCAGCGTTTCTCATAGGGAATCAAGGATTTAATTCTGGCTGCTAAATTAAGCAGAAATTAATTTTCCTGCAAACTTTTGTGCCGATGTCATGTGTATATATGAAGGAGAAAACAGTATAGCAACAAATGTTGTTTGCAAGTTTGCATACCAAGTGAGCAGAACTGGACTACATCAGGCACACATCCCAGCTCTGAACAGCACTGTTCCATAAATTATGACCGTCACTGCTGCTCGCTTCACTTGCCAGCCTGGTTTATGTGACCAGCAGACACAAACCACAGTGACCTACCATGTAGCACAAACCCTCGGCTGGGAATGCACTGTGCAACAACACACACCCTGTGTCCACCTCCCCCAAGAGAAAAAAGCTCATCCTGAGACTGTTTAGACAGTACATTTGCAGCAGAGGCATAAATCTGGGCACATCCCTCAATCTTCCAGAGTGTTAAATTATGAAGGTCTGTTCTCACACTGTGAACACTCATTAAGCTCTCAGCTGGTGCAAACTCTGTGAGAGACAGCTCTGCCTGGCAAACCGCCAGATGTTTCACCAAGTCGGCACATTTTTTTTACTCTGCCAACCATATGTCAGCCCAAACAAAGTGATAAAAATGCCTCAATGGATGGTCGCTGTTGGACTTGCAAAGAGCAACTAAAGTGTCAAAACATGGACAGTGGCATTAAATTAAACACCTGCGTTCAATTTTTGAGTTCAATGAAGTGCCTCATAGATCATAACAATGAAAAAAGTTTCTCAAGTATGAAGAGGAGATCCATATCTAGATTTTGATTAAAGACTCACAAAACCTGCACAGAAGATTCAATTTAGATTGTGTTCCAATTTACGGAGGAATGAACGAAACTACGAGACTAGCAACAGAGAAAAATGTATGTTGCCACTGCTTCATCTCACTTCCCGCATACAGACACAACAGGTCGTCAAAAGTCGAACATTTGCGGAATTATTCCTAACACATGTTGCTGGTGTTAGCAGTAAAAGGTTAACACCAATGTGTGAGTACTTCTGGATGTTTGAGGTTATTTGAGGCTTAAAGCTGCTCCAGCTGTGCTGTGTCCCCAAACACTGGGTCATTTGTGACTCTAATGCCAAATCCCATCCCACCCCTCATCTCGTGCTACTACACACTCTCCAACACTCTAAATGTGTCAGCATTGATTTGCTAACTGCACAGCGGGACAGTGCTTCGATAAAGTTCAGAGAGTAGAACTCCAAATGAAAGAAGATGAGGATTGATCATCAAAATACAAATTTTTCCATTTCAGTGTTATTTCAGGATATTTTTATAATGCTTTTCATAGTTCAATAATCATTATCTTTTAAAATCTCTACTACTTGCTTGTCAATTAAATAGTTGACCTCCGATATTTTACTTTGTCAATTTATTATTAAGAACTTCAGGGTACAAACGGTAATACAACTAATATGCTAACATGCATGTCAATACAGATGTAGTTGGTACTGGCTGCAGAAATCAATGATGGTAGAATTTCAAAGGCGTTATCTGTGATGATCAGACACGATAACAAAAAAAAAAACACAATCCTTTCATCACATTGAAATCCTCAGGATAAATTCTTGAAGGATATCTATTCAGGGCCAAACAAGCACAGAGATAGTTACGAATAAACTATTAAAGCCTCAGTCCTACATGTTTTATATGGCTTTTATAACAAACTGTGAAGTGTGAAAGGTCTTACTTCCCAGTTGGAAAGCTGCATCCGGCAGCAGTCAAAGTGGGAACTTCCCACTATGGAATGTGGTAAATTTTCGCCAAAGTTGAGAAATATACTAGCTTCAAGCCCAAATTTGATAATCTGATCTTTCTCCACTTCAACAGTAAAAACTAACAGCTGCTGTACATAAATGTAATGTGAAGACAATTTGTAACTCTTGAATTTCACATTATTCACTCTTGTTGGATGTATATGATGACAAGCTTGAACTAACATGTTGCTTTGTTACTATTTTGATATTCACATAATATAATATTAGAAGGGACCTTCCAAACTAGTAACTATCCCAGTTCCCAGGTGTATGACATGCAAAAATAGACCAATTTAATGAATAGCTCATCATTAGGATTCCTTCTGAACTCCAGGGCAGCACATTGTTTTAATTCAGGTGTGTAAATGAAGGAAGACTTTGACCCCTTTAGAGTATCCACCTCTGGAGGACTACATATTCAGTCGAGCACTTCAAAATAAAACCTCCCAAAATAGCGTAGATTCTCCAAAAACCTTCCAGCTCAAAGAAAAGAATCACCCACAACCTTTTCAACAGACTCCAAACCCAGATTTACTGCTTTTCCTCGCTGCCATCTACGCTTAGCTGTTCACCTCCGCTGAACCTGCCAGCTGTCTTCTCTCATTACCGATCACCCGACCAGCGTCTTCGCCAACAGCCCCCCGAGTGCCACAAAAAGAGACCCCTGGGTTAGTCCCTCTCCTCCTCCTCCTCCTCTGCCCTTCCTCTTCTTTCGTGTCTGTCAGAATAAGACAACATCTGGAGGACTCCGCGGAGCTGCATTTGTGCTCCCCTCCTGTGTCCGAGGGAATGTCCGGGCCCGTGTCATCCCTCTCACAGCCGAGCAGACACAGCGTGGCATGGATGAGTGTGATGGGATGTGGCAGAGGTAGCGAGGCGCCCGGTCACACCGTGAACAATTACCGGGATGTGAGAGCAATGGGGAGAAGGGCTGCTCTCACAGCTGTCACCCGCACACAGGGGACTGTCAGGAGATGGAGATCTGTCAGATCATGTTTCATAACTTTGTTGCTCACAATGAATAATGAATTGAGTTATGAGCCCGTGGAGATGCGAGTGATGTAACTGCCGAAAATGGCCTCAGGTCTATAAGAATCAAAATGTCGATAATGATGACAACTCTTGTGTTAGTTTTGCTTCCAAAGTTAGATAAAAACATTTGCTGCAAATTTGACTTTTCTGTAAACAAATTAAGCAGCGTAATTCTTAGTGCAAAAAACAAACAGACAGAATGTTTCAATTCAAAAAGCAAAATAGACTCATTTAATTATCTTCTGTACTGCTTCATCCAGTTAGGGTCCGGAGCCGATCCTACCTGGTGATGGTCAGGCTACAACCTGGACAATCACCAGTATATGACAGAGAAAAACAGAGCAATTTATCTCAAATGCATTTTTTTTTTTTTTTTTAACTGAGGAACCACAATACTTGGAGGAAAACCATTCAAACTTCACACAGGAATGATTCCAAGCTGGAACCAGTAGTATTCTCACTGTCAGATGACATTAGTAACCACTTCACTACCGGGCAATCTTCAGCCTGCTTCATTTTGTAGAATGTGTCTTGATTTGTCACAAAATGTGATTCCACACTTTGCTGTTTACAAAATAACTAAAATACCAGCTGTGCTCACAAATGGTAGGTGTTGTTTCTCCGGCCTGTAGCTCTTTATAAAAGTTAGTGTTACTAGATCGTAGTGTGTTTGTTACAGTATTCTAGATGCTACAGAAGCTTCAGTCTTTTTTTCATTTTCTTTTAAATTAATTTTTTCTTTCAAGTAGACATTTCTTATGTTTTGTAGGAGGACTTTTGTATGAGTAGTGGCACCTTTCCTATTGTGTTTGCATGATGATCTTTCAACAGAGGGTTTTGTGTTCCAAAATCCAAACCTCATATTATTTTAATGAGAAATATTCCTAAAAAAAGGTCAGTGAGAAAGGTCCCGGAGACTTTTCGCACAATGTCCCAAACGAGGCGACAAGTTGCAATAAAGCTAAATTATAACCCAGACGGTTTATGTGTTAGTGTTTGAAGTCGCTCACTGTCGGGAACGTCAAATGTCTAAAACCAGCTGCTGGGTAACAACACAGACACTCATTTAACGCAGGGCCGGGGGGAAGATGATGTCATTAGCTGTGCATGTTTTCCCCTCTAATTAGAAACTCAAGCTTCCCGCCACAACTTGGGGGTCTTTACATGCAACCATGCAACAAAATGGTAATCAAACTAAACAAATGTTTGATATGCCTCTTAAAAAAGCAGCAGAGTTTTCAAGGCTGAACTTTGAGTGATAAGAAACACATGAGTGGCCCATAGTGGGCTGAAACCGCAAAATATCCTGCGGGTTCTGCTTGTTCTCCACAGTCAGGACCAATGTGGTTCAAACCAATCTAATTATAACCTCGTCACGCCACAATAAAGTGCAAAAGCTACAAGAAAATATAGGAGGAATTGGAAAATGAAAGACCCCATAGGAATTGTATTGTATCCCGTAATATACTGAAGTCAGACTTGTGGAAGAGCATGCAGACGTGACTGAAAAGGCTTGGCTTTAGTTGAGATGGTCATAATGTGTTCGGTGTCTCAATGTGCGTCAATGAGTGTATTTGCAAAATCAAAAAATTTACATGATTCGACAAGCTTTGTTATTGGTTGCATCAGCACTGTGATCGGGTATATCACCGCTGAGGCTGTCGACTACGCTCAAAGCCAGAGACCTACATTTAATTTCATTCAGTCATGTTAATGATGTCAGAGCTCCTGTCAACGCCCCAGACGGCGGCAGCAGCATACAGCTCCGTACCCTGGAGGCCCTCCGCTCTGTAACTGGAGGAAGTATTCCTGCCTGGTCCACCGGGATCAGCATCAAACACAGATGCAGCTGCATTACTACTGGAAAAAAAAACTAAACAACGCATGATTCACTGAAGACATTTCACAACTGGTCCACACTGTAATTTTGGCAGGTACATGGAGAAATGTTTGTGTCCCGCCCCTTAAACGTAAGACTAAATATGATGAATCGGTGCAAGCTGTAAGTGTTTATGTGTTGTGACTCACAGTAGCTTTCAGGCAGGGATACAAGTCCAGTCAGAGTTATGGGATTCAAACAAAAGTTAGGTGAGGGTAGGGTAGGGAGGAGTGGGGCTAAATCTACCTTTTTAAGATTCATTAAAAAAGATTGAATGCTTTTTTTGACAAGAGGAGCGGTGGCAATTATTCCAAAAGAACAGTGAAAAACATTTATCATTTGTGCCTTGGGGGCTCTTTAAAGTTATCTGAAAACTGATCCAACAAGCAAAAACCATAGGATTTATCTGAAAGCTCTAAAAGAGCCTCTAAAATCATTGTTTAATCAATTTGTCTTCACTTTGTATCTCATGCAGCCACCTGAAAGCTCATCTCTGTCCTGCCTTTTGGAAACTAAAACAGCATCGCTGCCAGATTGTGATCTGCATCAAAAAGCGTGACTTAAACCTCCTGCTGCTGTTCGCAGGGCCAAACCAGCACGTGCTCACCTATGAATCTCAGGACGAATGTGTTTACAAGACATGTGTGGTCTGTTTAGTCTGACCGCTGAGCTGTTTATGCTGCTCACCCCACGCTGATCAACTCCAAAGAGACACAGAGGTGGAGCGGGGAGGGTGGAGGTGGGTCAAGGTAGTGCTAGCCCTCAGGGCACACGCTCGTCTGCTCGGAGAAGACGATCCCTTTAATTTAGAGTGAGGGGATTACATAAGGATCCTTCACCAATCAGCTTAGTTTTTATTAAGTGCATTTGATTAAATTAGTATCAGTCAGGACAAAATGGATTTGTCTTGCAAGACGTGAATAGAATGGAAATCATAGTCAAGAATTATGCAATCAAAAACATTGGAAACTAGTACTCTGAGGCATTGCAGTCGATTACGTCCAGTTAAAATCATCATGGAGTGATCCAAGCCTACAATGAAGGCACGTCAATGAAGCAAGCCACTAGACAGTTTGCCATTCCCACACACATTTACACCTATAGTCCCCTTTAGAACCACCAATTCATGCCATAGACATGTCTTATGATTGTGGGAGGAAACCAGAGAACTTGGAGAACATGCAACCATAGAAGAGCCTCCAAGAGGGAAATCCGACAATTTCTCACTGGGAGGTAACATGGCAAAACCCTTCAAGTATGATGTGACCCTGAGATGAAACCCATCCACTCATTTTCTTTTCCACTTTCTCCAGCTTAGTGTCATGGCTGTCTGGAGCCAAATCTTGGCTGATTACGAGCAAAAGCCGGGCACACCTAGAACAGCCCATCACAGGGAAAGACACAGACTGACATTCACACCTACAAGAAGAAAAAAAAACCTAAGTGTACACAAGGAGAACATGGAAAGACTCCAGGGATCTTTGAGTAAACCACTAAGGTGCAGCCCTCCCTTTCCCATAAATTAGAGTTACAATGGTATAAACTTGCTGCCGCAGGTCAAGTGTGTTTGCTTTAATCAGAGCTTAGTGGTCATGCGTGTGTCTGTCTCTCTCAAACAGTCTCTCACACTGCACAGCTATTATCCAGCTTCAAGGCTGAGTTCAACAAAGAGGTGCATATATAGGTTCACATGGCAGATGACACATTTATGCACTTGTCAACTTCTTTAAAAAAAAAAAGCAGTTTTCATGCTCTGTTGTTTATAGACTGTTCAACTAAATGCAGCAAGACATTTATCACAGACATGTTGCCAAGGAGAATTTGCCTTGTAGGGCTCCGGGTCATAAACACATCATAAAGAGCTCTGGCTCACTCCTCACAGAGCAAACTATAGCAAACACTAAAAGTGCAAACACGAGTATACTTTTATCTAGTTCACAGACCACAGACCTGTCATTCTTATTAGAAATAACTTCATGACATTAAAATATCTTTTCCTAAATAGCGTCTCACAGCAAAGAGTGTGTTTAAGAGCAGACTGGAAATTATCGGTTCGCTATTTGTTGAGGTCGCTCTGTGTGCACACGGGGGTCGTTGACGCGTGATTTATCTGCTCCCAATTCCCAATGATGCCACATATCAAGGAAAGCGCAAAGAGAAGCGTAAAAGAACCAAGATCCCAGCATTTTCATACTCGGATCCATCTATAAGTGCGATCGCTCAAACTTCCCGATCCAAATGTCATAAATCAGCCCTGCGCACAAACGTCTCTTTTTTTTTTAGAGATAGAAAGAAAACTGAGTGCTCACCTGTTTGTCTCAGTGTATCCAGCTCTTGTCGTGATTCAGATCCAATGAGAAGTGTGGGGATCCGGGCTGTGACGGACAGTCACCGTTGCGCTGCGCTCTGCGCTCTGCGCGGTCTGCTGGCGCTCTGACTGAGCGCACAGCTAAGCAGCGCCACTAAAACGGAGTCCCGACCTCCCCCCTGCAGGGGGGCAGGGCAGTGAGGGTGAGGGTGAGGGTGGTCAGGTATGAAGCCGTGTAAAGTGACTCCAGGGTCCTCGGGAAAGCAGTAGGCGGGATGTGGATTACAGTGGAGAGGGAGGAACAAATAATCAGCAAATAATCACGAGGGACAGGGTACTTTACTCAAGCATAGTTTACACCATTGATTCTTAATCTCTTCTGCGTCTCTCACTTGTTTTCAGTGTGTCTGGCCAAAATGAAAAAAATATTAAAAAGTTAAGCTAAAATTACTGTAAACTCTGATCACATGTGAAACACAAATAAATAACGAGGTTTAATTTTCATCTCAATGAGGACAATAATGAAGTGTTTAATTTGTGCGGGAAAGTGTTGACATGTGGAAAACATGAAGCCATCAGTCTAAAGAGGTGTTTGAACCCACAGTTTAAACATCTCAGTGTATATCACTTCTATTTTATACTGTATTTGTGCATGAGAATTTGATTGATTTTATAGGGCAACATAATATATTTCAAATTTCTCATGAATGCAATAGCTTCATAAACAATATCCATATCGCAAATGGCTGAAATGTAAGAAATTCTGTTTCAATTAATGTCCAATAGTGGAGAGTTGCCTTGCTTAGAGGTGTAAAATAGTTTTATAATGGGTCACTCTTCAGACAACATTTCTCCAGTGAAGAACCAGTCAGATTCACGTGATCCATTAATGATGCCTTCATGCAGTTGGGATCTTGGCACGTCACCAGTTGGCAAAGTTCTTTTTTCCATTTGTTCACATGACAACAGTCAACAAGTCAGCCCAGGAAGGTTTGCAGATGGATGAGAAACAATGTTGTCATCATTGGTATAAGCCTACAAGCAGATAAAATGAAGCTTAGAACAGTCAGGTAAGCATCAGTTTTTGGGTTTTTACCTAAAACTTTTAATTTGAACCATTTTCTAGAACAGTTGTTGAGATTTGTGGGCCATTGTTGAATTAATCTCATCAAGCTGTCTGAGTACTCCTTTTATTTTAACAATAAAAGTGAATCTGGTGTGTAGGTTAAATGCATATGTCTTACTAATGATTAGTTGTCCTTTTTGAAATCTTTTAAACTGTTTGACTGGCTGGTTGTGCGATTTTCTCTATATTGTTCTCCCGATTACTAATTGATCTTCACTTCTAAGGTGACTTTTGTGAAGATTTAGCTCAGATTTCTTTTGCACTAGTCACACTCAACTCAGTCAGCTTTGCATCCTCTATGTAATCTAAAATATTTAAAAGCACTCCAAAAAGAATTCATCTTTCTTAAAACATTCCACTCATCAGTTTTTGATTGCATATAAATAATTCATTGATTAACATTTTAATCATCTGCTTCATAATCCAGCTTTAAGAAGCCCCAATTTAAAAAAAAAAAAAATTTCTAATGTGATCATCTTTCCTCTTTCTGCATCTTCTTTGCTCTCTATCCCGCTTTTACCTTTTTTGTCATAACACTTCTCCACCCAGCCGGCTTTTAAAGGTCAGGATTGAGGTATGTCGAGCGAGTTGGAGATAAAGTGATAGAGCGATCCCCACATTTCACACACACCTGTTTCTCATTCTGGAGCTCATCACTCTTGGAGAGCAGACAGGTCTGTGAGCAAGCGCAGTGCAAAAGAGGAACTGGAAATATTTTACAGAGAATATAAACAGACTCTGAAACAGAACTACGCCAAAGCTCCCATGATCTATACAATGTGCATAAATCACACAGAAACCCTCCTCTCCTTCAGTATTTTTCATAGTTGCTATTTCTGAAACGTTATTGCACCACAAAAGTTCCAGTGCAGCTTCAAAGGAGGAAAATGTTGAAATGTCAGGCCTAAAAATAGCCCAACAAAGCCTTGAAAAGTTTTAAAAAGATCAATACGTGAATTTCTTATAGAGGGATAGGGTGGTTCAGAATAGAAATCACTGTTTCTGCAAGTCTGAACAGTCACGCTACATTTGGGGCACGTCCAGACTGGAGCCAAAGCTGCCCTCTGCCACATCTGGGGGCAGTAACACAATCTGCCAATCCCATTCCTTGACCTCCGACCTTGCAGCCTC
The DNA here is from genome assembly GCA_900302745.1 of Parablennius parvicornis. Taxonomy (NCBI): domain Eukaryota; kingdom Metazoa; phylum Chordata; class Actinopteri; order Blenniiformes; family Blenniidae; genus Parablennius; species Parablennius parvicornis. The sequence goes on from OMNM01048533.1 coordinate 36,490, forward strand.
CTCTCAAGGAAGCCACACTTCCTGCTGAGCCCTGTCCGTGAGGCGGCAAGTGACCTCCACCTCATTTGACGTCATGCTCACCCGGAGGTGGACACGTCCTGCACCTCTCCCGGCTGCTGCTGGTGGAGCAGGTGGCTTACTCCCAGCGCAATTCCTGGTGCCAGTTAGTTATTTAAGAGCCTGTTAACTGGGGCGATAATCTGGTTAAAGCTGTGAGGCATCACGGACTGAGAGGGTGGCAGAGACAACAGGGTCACATCCAGGGTCCAAAAGGGCCTGTGAGGTTTTAGCAGGGAGGGATCAGGCTGGTGCTGGCACCTGGCGGAGGTGAGAAGGCTGTCTCCACCTCCTCCAAAATGTTGGATTTTACAGCCTGAGACCCAGAAGTCACGAGTTGTGAATTGCAACGAGAATGTTAAATATGCTGGATATTTTAGAGTTCATTATCAAAAATATCATTTCCCAGTAGGGCTGCACAAAATATCGCAAATTTATCATTATGGCGACATATGTAATATCTATATTTTTATAAAAGTCCAATAAAAATCAAACAAAAAAAATGATGGGCAAGAGAGAGAACACTGATATTTTGAATAATGAATCTCAAAATACAAATCCATTAACATACTGTAATTAAAGGTTTGTATTTATTAAAATTTGTTTTGCTATGGCTATACTTCAAATACTATACTCTCCACTGTGAAACTAGTCCCAGGAGAATATGGATTGTTCATCATGACACACTGTAGGCAAACGTTGTTGTTGTTGATCTACTCATGCATGTGCAGCAGAACCTTTTACTACGACTATGGTGTGCATGCGCAGAAGCAGCGTTTCTTCCATTTCAATGGAGATGGAGTTCAAGACAGAGCTTTTTTGAAAAGTTACACCTTGTCAGTCATTTTCAAAAACCTCCGTTTACTGTTGATACTTGCTGGGATCTTGATTCTCTCACGCCCAAAATGCAACAAAGATTTTCCAGTTTTGCTTGAAACAATTTCACTCTCACTACTTTTCCTTACTGGCGAGTGAGTTTGGATTCTCCGATGCATGTTTCTTTATCGCTCCTCTGCTTTAGAACCACAGTTCTGTTTTTGCCTTTTTTTCTGTTTTGAATCTGTTAATAACTTTGTTTTTTTTACCGGAAATAAACAACAGTTGTAACCGAGTGAGACAATAGTGTTACATAAGAAGGCCTTCAGATGTGTGACACATCTGCCAGTGGAGGCAAAGTTACTTTAATCTATTTTAATTTCACTGCATCCATCCACCCATCAGCTTTATCAGACTATGATCTTGGGTAATTTGGAGCCTGTCTTAGCTGACATTGAGCTGAATGAGTCACCAGCACATCACAGGTTAAAACACACACACATAATTATGGACTAATATTCGGTCACCTACTAACCTAACAAGCATGTGTTTGGTTATTTCTGGGTACTGCACCTCCCTCTTATTATTCAATACAGGCACAGTGAGAACATCCAAATTAATATTTGCAGCCTCACCTCACAGCACACTGAGTGCACTGACCCCGATATCCCTATGCCGCCCTGTGACAATAAAGATTTTGCAATATTTGTTTAATGTTTAATTTAACGGGCGTCTGAGTTTCATATTGTTCAATTGACGTCACCAGGACATCAAACACGTGTAGGAACCAATGCAGAGAGCTTCGGGTGTTGGGCCTAAAGATTATTTTACAGTTGGACCAAATAAGACACAACATTAAGAAGAAAAAAAAAAAAGATACATTTTCTGCAGTTTACATTAGAGTTCTGCCAAAATCAAAGTATCTGTACGGTAAGATTCACAAAAGCAATTTTTCACATCTTTCCCGTATCTGCTCAGGCAAATATTAAGGGATTGATGAAAAGACACGTTGGCTTATAATACATTTTCACATCTTCTTACTAAAATACCTCAGCATCTTTTCATAAGCTGCTCAAAATGTGTTTGCCCATGAGTCTCTCTGCAGCTTGTGTTTCCATGTGATCTAGATTACAAACTGAGCAGGTATTAAAAGTGAGGCTGTCATTTTCTGATACTTTTTAACTTTGCATGTCATTTACCTGCTTTTCAGCAGCAGAAATGACTCAAATGAAGTGCACGGTTAGATTTGCAAATGCTTCAATAAAAGCACTGCTTTTTGTATGAATATAAGTGAGTGATTATTACATCAAGATAATACTTTGTAACTAATCT